>QKWP01000819.1:41330-125338 GCA_003550325.1 Gigaspora rosea
ACATTATTTTAATATTATTAAAAATATTATAAAAACATTATTATTATATTTTAAAAATATATTAAAATAAGTTTTTTAAAAATATTTTTTAAACCAAAATTATTTTTAAAAAATGCTTATACTGTATCTCGTAATTTTGCTTATGAAACCATCCTTCGTATTTTAACAAAAAATCTTTTTTGCAAGATTTTGGGGTAAACACATTTGTCTAAATCATTATATTATTGATTTGTTTTATTTATATTATATTTAATATTATAAAATATATTATAATATAATATATTTATATAATATAAATATTTATATTATACTATAAATATGAAATTTATTTAGTTTAATAATGGTTTAAAAATGTTTTTATTAATATTACTAAAACAGTTTTAATATATATCATTTATATTATTATTATTAACTTATAACTAGTAATTATTATGTTTTTTAAAATATAATAAAAACATAATAGATATATAATCATAATATTTTTAATTTTTTTATAGTTTCAGTAAAGTCATGCATGTTTTATTGCTTATATATTTAATTGGTTTAATTTATGTATTTATTTATTTTAGAGTGCGTTGCGTGAATTTGTAGCCCAAATATGGACTTCCAATACGCCTGAGTATTGCAAGCTGAGTATGACAAAAAAGCGATCATTAGTTAAAAAGGTAAAATTGTTTTTGCTTTAAGTACAGTAATGATTATTAATCTTTTAATTTTATGTTTAATTGTATAAAGGAAATAATACAGATTTTCCAAATTGTATCAACGATTGGGCAATTAAAATAATGATGCGACGTTCATTCAATCAACAGCGTACATATTGTTATCCTATATCCACTTCTTGAAAGTTATTAGGTAACTAGAGCGATCTTAGACAGTGAACACTTTGTGTAACCTCGCTTTGTTACTGTGATATATCTAAGTCGAAAGGCATTTTTTAATAAAATTTAACAAAGAAGTTTTAAGGCAATTTGCAATTACGAAAGAGGCTACAATTTATTTATGTCAGAAATGATATATATGTCATAAATGTAATATCTAGAATATATGCCTTAAAAACTACATCTGGCAGATATGGCATATATGGCATATTTGCCCGCAGCAATCGCCTAGCCAATCAGATTGCTGATCTAATATTAATTGGTAATTGGTTTCGATCTTATCATCCAGTGGTCGTACAAGGATGTTCTATAGCTCGTTAGAACCGTCTCGATGAGCTGATTCGAATGGTGGTCGTTTCATTCAATTCTGATCACTGGTTCGAGAGTTATGCTTGTTTTTGTGATTTTTCATAGGTCAACAATATATATTTAGCGTTAGCATTATTGATTAAATGAATTTTACAAACTTTTACTTGTTGTTATCTATTTTTACATATAGGTAAGAAAGAACGTGATGCTATAAGGAGTAAAAATTATGTTCGAATTACAGAAAAAGAAACAATAGGTATTACAGATAAATACAATAATAATTGTATATATTACAAAATTTGATATTTTATCTTCTAATTTCTTTGCAGATGTTTTATCCAATGATGATGGTGATGTCTTATCCAATGGTGATGATGATGATTTAAATCAAAGCTATGATTCTGAATCAGAAGTGATAGAAGAAATTGAAGGTAATTTATATTATTAAATTTATTTTTAAATATTTGATTTTACTAAAATTCAATCATAAATACTGGCCTAAACATTTACAAGGGACCTTAACTAAGTTGCGAATGAACCAATCTAAAGAAAATAACACGTCGAAGCCAAAAGCAAAATCTACTAATAAGTTCCTGATTATTGCAAATTCAAAATTATTGCAAAAAGGCCTAGCAGTGGCTTCGGGAATTAATATTGTAGTTCTTGAAAACATCAAGAATAATCAGCGATCTAAAGAAAGTAAAATGTCAAAGCCAAAAACAAAACCTACCAATAAGTCTTCGATTATTTCAAATTCAAAATCTTCAAAAAAAGACTTGCTGGCAGTAGCTTCGGGAATTAATGATGTAGTTCTTGAAAGTATAAAGGATAATTAGCGATCTAAAGAAGGTAATACATCAGAGCCAAAGACAAAGCCTACCAATAAATCTTCAATTATTTCAAATTCAAAATCTTCACAAAAAGACTTAACAGTAGCTTGGGAATTAATGATATAGCTCCTGTAAGCATAAAGGATAATCAGCAAAAAGAAAAAAAGAAGATCTCAAAGAATTCTTCGCAAAAAGACTTACCAGTAGCTTAGGGATTAATAATGTAGCTCCTGTAAGCATAAAGGATAATTAGCAAAAAGAAAAAAAGAAGATCTCAAAGAATAGACATAATAACTTATCAAAAAGTATGTGTAAATATTTATACTTGACCTTATAATGCGCTAATTATAAGTAACAGAACCTGAATTTACTGTAATCAGTATTACGGGTTTTGGGTTTTTATTTTCTTCTTAATATATAAATAACAAATCTACTATGTACACATGTAGATAATCAAATGCCTGTATCTCCTAGAGTGCTAAGATCGAGAGACCATTTGCAAAACAAAGGCAATTAAATATTAGATTTAAAAGAAATTGCAAATTAGTACTGTATTATTTAGATAGCTTTAATATTAATCGATAATAAATATTAAAATGCTTTTAGAACTATATAAATGCAAATAAAATTCATATAATTTACATATAAAAATTAAATAGATAAAAGTTATATTTTAAACAATAATTGTATATTTTTTAAACATTTTATAATTTTTTATTAATAAAACCATAAGACAAATATTAAACAAAATGACACTTTTTCATACATTTATTACATGCTAATTTATACGTGACTCTGGCGTTTTTGTCATTGCTTTTACGCGAGCCTTGGTGAAAAAGATTAAAGAAAATAGAGACTATAATGTGAAAACATACAAATAGTACACATTCTTATATACAAAATGTATATATTGTTATAGAATGATAATTTATTATATTATCTTATTATTTTATTATTTTATTTTTATTATTATATTTTATTATTATATTGTATTATATTATTATCTTGAGAAGTTAGAATAGTTAATACCGCTTATAACACTTATATCGCTTATAATGCTTATACCGATTATAACGCTTATAACGATTATAACGCTTATAACGATTATCACGCTTATAACGCTTATAGCGCTTATACCACTTATAACGCTTATGATGCTTATAGCGCTTATATCGCTTATAACGCTTATACCGTTTATAACGCTTATGCCGCTTATAACACTTATACTGTTTATAATGCTTATGTTGCTTTTGTAGATTATAGTGTTTATCATTGTAAATTAACGCTTATAACGCTTATTCTAAAATGTATTTAAAGACACAGAATTTCCCTTAGTCAAACTAGACCAAGACACCCCACTTCTTATTCTATTTATTATATATCTTGTACTGGAATTTCTTAGGAACAGAACCTAAGGATAGCCCTATCTTAGATTATTAATAAAGAAACTATTTATCTGAATAACACCAAGTTTATTATCAAGTAATAGTAAAATTGATAATTCCTCATTAAATACTCTACCGAACTGCCCTTGGAGAAGAGTATAATTTCTTACAGACTAAGGAATTATACCTACCTCTTGGACACCGCTATAAACCGATAAAGGATCCTTGTAGCCGTGTCATTGTTATAGTAAGGAGTAAAAGAAAGCCTCCCTACTGTAACATTTGGTGCCTTCTGGCGGAATCATTTAAAACATTTTGATATTATTAAAGATATTTGAAAATCTCTACCACTCTAGCTGCTGCTGTTCGTCCTGGAAGTCACTTTGCCCAGAGACTCTATAAAACCTATTGCTGCTGCCATTCGTCCTGGAAGACTCTTTGCCCAAGGACTCTATTTATTTTAATTGCTGTTTATTTCTCATAACATTTGCTGCTGCTGTTCATTCTGGAAGACTCTTTGTCCAAGGATTCTATCTATTTAACTAAACTTACTAACAAGATATTACTAACAATTAATTATTTTAAGATTTAGTCAGGAGTCATAAGGTATATGACTACTGATATTAACGAATTATATAATCGATATATTAGAAACCACCTAGTAGAACATCATTAAAACTCTGCTCTTCTATTTCACTCTCTCCAACTACATGCTCCTGATCTTTCTTGTCAAGAGTGTTATTCTCCCCCTTGCACTAGTGGTCATGTTTTTGCTCGAACAACTTGGAAGATTTTGGCATTGGTATTCTGGTACCTACTCTGCTGATTCCTATACCTCTCAAACTACTGGAAACTTTATTCGCCTGACTGCTACTAGAGACCCTGCTACTATCCGTACTTGTATTCGAGATATTATTTTTAGCTGCCGATATCAAATAGAACTTGACAACCCAAGAGAAATTGCTCTTGCTATTCTTCAACGCTTTACCCATCGAACAACTTTACCTCCTCTTGATTTAGCGGACTATACTACTTTTGACCCATACTTAGACACTGATACTGAAAACTATAACCCTCGATATTCGGACTTAGAATATTCTATTGTCGAAGGATCTAGCCCTACTTTTAACACTGTACCTCTTCTTACTACCCCTGAGGATCGCCTCTCTACTCCTCTTGGTTTTAACCTACTCCCTTATAGTGAACATAATAGTGATATTAGCTCTCACACCCCTTCGTTCCAACATACTAGCCTACCTGCAAGTCCACAGTTTTAGCACCTAATCAACAAGATATAGACCTTGAAAATTTCTTTGAAACTACCTCTACTTTTAATTTAGATAGACTTTTACCAGATACTACTGAAGAAACTAGTGAAGAAGACCAAGAACCTTCCCTAACCTCACCTGTAGACAACCCACCTCCTATTATGGCTGAACGAGCGATCGCTGATGTTGCTACTGCTATTAATATCTTAGCTGCTGCATTTGTACATGGAGGAGTTGAAAAGAATCTTCTTTCTGTTAATTTCTTTAATGGAGATGGAACCCAAGACCCACTCGAATAGTATTCAGAATTCAAGCGTGCTGCCATTGCTAACCGATGGAATGCTGCCCGGAAATTAGAACTTGTTCCTGTCTACTTAAAAGGAATTTCCTTAGACTGGTTTTCCTCCCTTACCACTAAGCCCACTGCTTTTGGTGATAAGGATAATCAAGATACTAGTTATAAACACCTGTTTCTAGACCGATTCATAACCCCAAAACAAAAAGTTCTGTGATAAAAGCAACTTTTTGATATCAAACAAGGTTCCAACTCAGTTGATGACTATATTAACCGGTTTAGAAAACTGAAGTGACGTGTTGACCCTGACGAAGCCTTCCATGATGACTTTGTAATCCAACTCTTTATTCAAGGCCTTCGTCCTGAGTTTGCTATAAATGTACAAGCCTCTGAACCTGCTGATCTTGATGCTGCTATGAAAACTGCTCGTAAATGGGAAACTGGAAAACTTATGGCAACCTCTAATACAGATACAGACCAAGCTATTAAACAACTAACTGAACAAATCGCTCAACTTAGTATTAATCTTGCCCAGAAGCAACCACCTGCCAGCCTCTCTGTGAACTATGCTGATTCTTCTAGACAAGCTAATCCAATCAAACAACCTCTTACCTGCTATTATTGTGGTCGAACTGGACACTTTATTGCATATTGCCGTCTTAAAAAGAAGAATCAAAGTAATGAATGAGGAAGAAACAGACAGTCCAACAATAACAACTATCGACATGACTCTTATAGAAACAGATCTAGAAGTCGAGATAATAGAGACCGAGATTATTATAATAGAGACCAAAGCTGCTCTAGAAATAGAGATAATCGTAATGATCGAGATGACTACCGCTCTAAAAGTCGAGAATGATCTTCTTCTTGAAGACCTAGCAACCAAACCCCCTCACCCTACTACAGAAATGTTAACTATCTTAATGGAACTCCTTCTACTACTACCACTACCAACCAACCTCTTAGTCCACAAAAATGGGAAACATTTCTAGACAACCCTTCTGTTCGTACTGCACTATCTTCTTACTTGTACGAAGAAGCTAAAACTGCTAACTTGATCCAGACATCTGCTTATACGACACCTGTCAAATGTAATGTTAAAATCAATCAAAACTACAAAAAGCTATTATTGACAGTGGAGCCTCTATTAGCATGATCGCACACCAATTAGTCCAAGATCTAGGATTAAAAATAGAACAAGCCTCTCTTAGCCTTATCATACCTGCTACTGGAACCCCTTCCCGTCCTTTGGGAATTATTCGTGACTTACCTATAGAAATAGATGGTGCTATTATTCCTATTACCGTTGAAGTAGTCCCTGCCACCTCTTACTCATTATTGCTTGGAAATGACTGGTCAAAGAAAGTTGAAGCCAGTTACAATTGGAAAAATGGATGCTACTCTTTTAAGTGGAAAAACAAGAAACATACCGTTCCTACTTCCTATGAAAGCAACCAACCATTACCCTCACAACCTACTGTTACCGACCCTGCTGAATTAGACACTTATGAACAGGAATACTTAGTCCCTCAAGAAGCTTATGCTTTTATCACCACCCATGAACCAGACATTACCCCTACCTCTGATGATGATACCAACCCATGGATTATCCACCAGCCTAGACATAGAAAGCGTGCCCCTCCTAACTCTCGTGTATGTGGCAATTGTGGCTCACCTGAACATCTCTTTGCCAACTGCCCTACCAACCGTTGTAATCGCTGTCGACAGGATGGACATATTGCTGTCCACTGCCCACAACAAGTACCAAAGCGGACCTCTTGCCGTACCTGCAATGGTAATGACCATTTGTACCGAAACTGCCCTGAAAATATTTGTCATACCTGTAGAGCAACTGGACATATTGCCGTTGACTGTTCTTTTGGAGCCCTTAAGGAACAGAACCGAATTTGCCAATGTGGATGTAATCCGGATGATATTGAAGCCCGTCGAATGTATAACTTTAGTACAAGGCGTACTCACCACTGCTGTCACTGCAAGAAACCAAATAGACCAGAAGACCTACAAGTTCTTAACAATCAGTTTGTTTGCCGAGGATGTGTCTCTGACTATTATTATGAACTCCCTCTTGATGACCCTCAACGTATATATTATTATAGTCACGGAGAAGGATGTGGAACCCTTGTCCAATGTAAAATCTGTGGAGAAACTAGACCTACCTCTAAGATGAATAATCTAGAAAGCCTAGAACAAGCCCTTTGGTTTTGTGACCTTGAACACCTCTATGCTTATAAAGCAGGACAGGATGTTCTCTACAATGCAAATTATAATTTGTGGACCAGAATCAGACATTATACCGAGTCCAACAGGAGTGCTGGATCTCAGTATGAAATGAACCAGACCCGTATCTTCCGACTTGCAAAGATTTTCTTACAAGAATTGGACCAAAGCCTGACTGAAGCCTTAGAACCTTTAATGACTGATCGTATTAACCAACCTTGGAGTCAGGAAGAAATGCAATTGGTACTTCGTGCTGAACATGGCATATTAGAAGAGAATGAAGAATTTCAATTACAACAGACCCTTGAAATTTCCTTCGACACTAGCCATCCTGAATTCTGTAAAGAAACTGCTCTCGCTAATCTTAGAAGAAACTTCTCAGACACCCCTATTGACCTCTGCAAGGAATGTCTTCATGTTAAGCACCAGGAAGAACTTGATGAACATGATGGATACTGTACAGAATGTGTACCTCCACCACCACCAATATTCGAACCAGAACCAGAAGTTATATATATAGAACCTATTCAAAGTGATCAAAATACTGTCACTATCGAAGTTTTTGAAACATTACAACAACAAGTTGTCCAACAGAACCAGACCATTGAACAACTTCAACAACAAGTCCAAAAACTTGAAAACTTTAATCAACAATTACTTCGCCTTATTTACCAAGACACCCAGTACCTACAACAAAGAACTGAAACCCTTGCTACCCTGTTCGCAAATACAAATTTTTAGATAATCCTAGGCATGATGGCAAACTACCTGTTGACTCAGACAACTGTATTAACAGACCCCTTAAACCCCCTGAACACCCTATAAATTTAGTACCTACCCCTGTATATAGTATAGACACCCTTATCCCCTATGAGGAATATACGTTGACCCCAACTACTTCATTAAACACAGGTCCTCTTGCTGCAGATCAAGGACTTAAATTTAGACACTTACTTGAGAAATTTGCAGACATTTTCGCAACAGACATTGATGAATTAGGAAGGACTGACTTAGTTTCTCATCGTATTTTTACAGAAGATGTACCACCCATTTGCTCTAGACCCTATTCTATACCTCCAAGTGAACAGACATTTATTAAAGAGGAAATCCAACGAATGATGAAACATAAACTTATCCGGCCTTCGAATAGTCCCTGGACTTCCCCTGTTGTTCTAGTCAAGAAGAAAAATGGCAAACTACGCTTCTGTGTAGACTACCGAAAACTTAACAATGTTACTAAAAAGGATGCATACCCTCTACCTCGTATTGATGAAATGTTAAATACTCTTGCTGGATCGCATTGGTTTTCTACTTTGGACCTTGCAAGTGGATATTGGCAAGTAGCTATGCACCTTCGTGATAAAGAAAAGACTGCTTTTGTAACTCGCTATGGAACGTACGAGTTCAATGTGATGCCTTTTGGACTTTGTAATGCCCCTGCTACGTTCCAAAGACTAATGGACCGAGTTTATGAAGGGATTGCTTGGAAATTTGTAGTAGTATACTTGGATGATACTATAGTATACTCTCGAACATTCGATGACCACCTGAAGCACTTGAATGAAGTGTTTCACAGAATCAAACAAGCTGGTTTGCGACTTAATATCGAGAAATGTAACTTTTGGATGCAAAGATTACCCTTCTTAGGCCATATAATTGCACCTAGTGGAATAGCCCCTGACCCTACCAAAATTGAAGCCGTACAAAAGATCCAACCACCGCAGAATATAACCCAACTTCGCTCATTCTTGGGATTAGCTGGATACTATAGACAATTTATCCAAAATTTCTCTGCTATTGCTAAACCCTTAAATCGATTGTTACAAAAAGACGAACCATATCGATGGACCCATATTCAACAGGAAGCTTTTAATGAACTAAAAGACCGACTTACTGCTGCCCCTATATTAGCCTACCCTGATTTCAGAAAGACCTTTATCTTGGCCACCGATGCTTCTTACTATGGATTTGGTGCTACTCTTAGCCAATTAGACCAAAACCATAAGGAACACCCCATTGCCTATGCAAGCAAAAGTCTACGAAAAGAAGAAGTAAACTATGGCGCAACTGAACTAGAATGTGCTGCTGTAGTATGGGCAATCGAACACTTTCATAAATACCTAGGCGCTACCAAGTTCATCTTAGTTACAGACCATTCAGCATTGAAATGGCTACGTACTTCTGAACCTAAAGGAAGAATTGGAAGATGGATTCTTAAACTCCAACCTTATAACTTTGAAATCTTTCACAAACCTGGAAGAATCCACTCTAATGTTGATGCTCTATCACGCCTACCGACCCAGACACTTAAATCATCTAAATCATGAATTTAAACCGATATAGCCAACTTTATGATTACCTAGAATCAGACAAGTTACCAGACGAATTTACAGACTATGAAAAGAAACAATTAATTAACCAGGCTAGATATTTTGAAATTAGACATAACCTCTTATATAAGAAGAACCGAAAAGATCCAGAACACCCCTTTCGAGTTATTAAATGGACAGAAGTAGAACCGATCCTATACATGATGCATAAACACCCTACTGCTGGACATTTGGGAACCGATGCTATGTACTATAAAATAGCTGAACGATATTATTGGGATCAAATGTATCGAGACGTCCAAGAATATGTAAAGACTTGTGAAACATGCCAAAAGAGACTTAAAGAACGCAGAAAAGAACCTCTCCATCCTATCCAAATAGGACGTGCTTTTGAAAGGATTGGAATTGACCTTGTCGGACCCTTACCTATAACTGCTCAAACCAATCGTTACATCATTGTTGCTACCGACTATCTAACAAGATGGCCAGAAGCCAAAGCTGTCCCTGATGCTGGAGCCAATACTCTCGCACAATTTATTTTTGAAGAAATTATCTGTAGACACGGAACTCCAAAGATTATACTTTCTGACCAAGGAAGAAACTTTATTAGCGAAACTGTACGGATTCTATGTGAAAAGTTTCTCATCAAACATAAATTCTCTTCACCATACCACCCACAGACAAATGGAATGGTTGAAAGACTTAATCGAACATTATGTGAATCTCTCGCGAAAGTAAAAGAAACAGATGATTGGGATTTACACATACCTGCTGTTCTCTTAGCTTATCGAACAAAGAGACATGCTACTACTGGATACACTCCATTCCAGTTAGTTTATGGTAGACAAGCCACGCTACCCATAGAAGCACTTATTCCTGTATATCCTAAAGTAATTAAGGATACAGAAATTAATATACAAGACAGTATATTACAACGAGCTTACGAATTAATAGACAAATTGCCAACCATACAAGAAGAAGCCCGAGAAAATACTAGGAAATCACAAGAAAAACAGAAAAAGTACTTCGATAAAAAGGTGAAAGAAGAAACCTTTGAAATTGGAGAAAAAGTATGGATACAACGAAAAGAAATAGAAATGTCTCGCTCTGCTAAATTTGAGGATAAAAGAATTGGCCCCTTTATAATTCAAGCGAAATTAAACAATGGTGCTTATAAACTTCGAGATATGAAAGGAAAAACCTTACAGAAATATTATAATAGTGATAGACTTGCTAAATATTACGAGAAACAGACATGGGAACCTATAATTGTAATTGAAAATTAGAAATTTCTGGAAGAAATTTATTGTGAAAGGGAGTGACATTTGTGTAAAACTTTGTGCACAGCCCCATGAAAATCTTCGTATTACACTAACATTTATATAATCCTACACTCCGATTGAAATTTTCCTAAAATATTATCAAAACCCCTAAAATGGAATCTACCACTCTACAACCCAATACTATACTCGCTCTTCGAAACTTTCTTTCTATTTGGAGACAAGACCCTGCTGCCCAATACAATTTAGAAATTTTTAGTTAAAATGTAATCCTATGGGATGACCAAAATCCAGAACAAGTAATTGATGTTACCCCAAAGGAAGAAACAGAACCCCTTGTCGAACTTAATGAATTACTGCGACCATTTGATGAAGACATAAAAACTCTCTTATCTGAAAAACTGATTGAGAAACCTAAAGCGATAACTCTATTGCTAAAAGACTTGACCCAGACTCTTAACCCTCAAAAGACCACTCGAACATATCCTTTCCTTCGAGAAACTTGGACCGCACAAGTTGATAAAATCCTACAAAACCTACCTAAGTTTAAACAATCTCGCCGGGGACAAAGACAGGCCATTGAAGCCCATTATTATTTAGGAACAATAATAGAAAAACAGACTGAACATAGAGACCAAATTAGAGAACAAATTCGAAAGGTAAAAGGAGACCGAAAAACTCAAGACATCTGGAAAGGAGTCCAGAGAATTAGAAAAATCTTTACAATTTGTCCCAAGGACTTAATGTACCAAACCAATTACCTTTCTGTGACCCAAGTGACTAAACTGAAAGATGAAGTTTATACCGCTCTATTGGAAGAATTAGAGAAGGAATTTACAGAGTAAATTTTCTTAAGGGGTCGGAAATGTTATAGAACGATAATTTATTATATTATCTTATTATTTTATTATTTAATTTTTATTATTCTATTTTATTATTATTTTGTATTATATTATTATCTTGAGAAGTTAGAATAGTTAATACCACTTATAACACTTATATCGCTTATAATGCTTATACCGATTATAATGCTTATAATGATTATAACACTTATAATGATTATCACGCTTATAACGCTCATAGCGCTTATACCGCTTATAACGCTTATGACGCTTATAGCGCTTATACCACTTATAATGCTTATACCGTTTATAACGCTTATGCCGCTTATAACACTTATACCATTTATAATGCTTATGTTGCTCTTGTAGATTATAGTGTTTATCATTGTAAATCAAAACTTATAAAGCTTATTCTAAAATGTATTTAAAGACACAGAATTTCCCTTAGTTAAACTAGACCAAGACACCCCACTTCTCCTTCTATTTATTATACATCTTGTACTGGGATTTCTTAGGAACAGAACCTAAGGATAGCCCTATTTTAGATTATTAATAAAGAAACTATTTATCTGAATAACACCAAGTTTATTATCAAATAATAGTAAAATTGATAATTCCTCATTGAATACTCTACCGAACTGCCCTTGGAGAAGAGTATAATTTCTTACAGACTAAGGAATTATACCTACCTCTTGGACACCGCTATAAACCGATAAAGGATCCCTGTAGCCGTGTTGTTGTTATAGTAAGGAGTAAAAGAAGGCCTCCCTACTGTAACAATATTTTTTAACACAAATATAATACAATTATTTTTTATTGGGCAGGAAAAGATTTCTGTGAACAGGACATAAAACAGAAAACCAAGAAGACCATAAGAAGCTGAACCCGACAATACTGCATGGTAAAAATGAGGAGTATCCAGGAAAACTGAGTATAGAATAAAGGAGGTATAGACAGCCTATAAGTAGTTAAAATAAAATAGGATAAAATAATGTACTAAAGCTAATTATAGCCATAATTAAATAGTTAAATATAATAAAGTATGCCTACTTGGCATCCCAGAAGATAATGCCTGGTAAAGATAAAAAAAAATGTTAACTACCAAATCAGATTTATCTGATCTAATTAGCAAATCAACTAGACCAAATATAACTTGAAGTCAATTCATTTTAATAGATTCACTACTTTAAAGATAGTTTTTTTTTATTTTATATATTCATTTCATTTTCCTCTTCTTTCAAGAGTCCTGGAAAGTGATATTATCTAAAATTAACTTCAAATAGCCTTAGTGCATTAATAGTAATAAAAAAATATTTTTATTTGATCAAAATTATATTATATCATTTTGTGAATCTTTTTGTTATATAATTAGCTTTGGCAACTTATAGTATAGCAAACTTGCTTATTGATAAATATCTATTTAAAAATCAAATAAAAAAATTGTTGAAAGATTGCTTTTTTAATATGAAAAACCCATATTATATAAGTAGGCATGATCTAGTAGTGCCTGACAAAACTATTTTTGCAATAACAAAAGGTTTCATCATGGTTTTGTCTAATGAAACCTCTGGTAATTGATGAAATCTCTGATGATTAATAAAACCTCTAACAATTGATAAAACCACTAACAATTAATAAAACCACTGACAATTGATGAAACCTCTGACAATTGATAAAACTATGATGATTAACAAAAAAAGACTATGCAAAAATTTTTTAGATAAAATTTTGTTTAGTAGTTGTTAAGATATTATTGCTCAAAGTCTAAAAAATTTTGATGCAGCCTTTATTTTAATAGATGGTTTGAATTTTTTAAAGCTTTGAGCAATGGTATCTCAACAACCAAAAACAATTTAATGAGCTTTTTTTTTATTTGAATTCTACAAATTAGTAAAATACAAATAAAAAAAAAAAGACCATTGAATTTGGCTTGGTAGTTGATCAAAATAAAAGCTGCATCATAATTTTTTTAAACTTTGAGCATGATATCTTGATAATCATCAATTTTGATATTTAAATTCTACAAATCTGTAAAATTTAAATAAAAAAGTTTATTGAATTTAGTATAGTAAATGTTGAGATACCACTCAACTATAATAAGGATTACTACTAGTAATTATTATAATTCTTTAATACTACCATATTTTTGAAATTGGTTGATAGCTCAACTCACAAAAGACCTATTAATTAGGGGTCTTAATGGGTCGGGTTGGGTCGGGTTTGGGACTGACCTGGGTCAGACCCACTTGGATCAAAACCCGACCCGGGTCTGACCCGCCTCATGTCAAACCCGACCCGGGTCTGACCCGCCTCATGCCAAACCCGACCCGGGTCTGACCCGCCTCATGTCAAACCCAACCCGGGTCTGACCCAACCCAGCCCAACCCGGGTTGAACCCGGGTTAATGATGGGTGACCAACGATTGCTTATTATATTACTACCTAAAACCTATCTAAGGCCGTTTAAAGTTATTAACATCACCCCTCCACCTTCCCTTTGATGTCCCCCGGATAACTCTTTATCCGAAAGTTGTAACCTTTAACATAATCTAATAACCGGTTTTATATCCTATTCAAATAAAAGGATAACGGTTATATCCGGATAAGATATTTATATTAAAATGCATCAATCAAATAAAGTAACTCTATATTGATCAACATAAAAAAATGATTTATGCATGAAGTATGTACTTTGTACATTCTATTCTAAAACTTACGTATTCGTCAGGTGTCATTAGTGGCCAGACAAAGCGTATTTCGGAAATAAATAAAAGTTTAAAAAATTTTATTTGTGTACCAAAATTTTGAAATCGAAAATGAAATGGGAGTGCTTAGAGACTCCCATTTGACAAGATAAGTAAAATTTTTTTATTATGCAGATCAACAAACTATTTAATAATAATAGAACGATATTAGAAGCAGTATCGATTAACAATAAAATAATTTATAATAATGAAGGTCATATAAATAAGTGTATTCGAATTTTAATTAAAAAATAAATAAGATTTGATTTGTACATCTCTTATTTGATAATAAATACGTCTTCTTGTTTTATCAAAATAAGATTTACACAAGAAAACCCCCTAGATCACTTTGGCTGGATGAAATGTAAGGAATAATGAACAAGAAAAAAGACATTGTGTGGAGGTTGCAGAATAATGCACTCCCGTTAGGGTACCGTTTTATGCATACATAGATGGGAGTTGTCTTAATTGTCCAGAAGAAAAGCAAGCACCTCAGCATTTTGCGATAGAATGCAGTTAATTTGGAAAATAGGCTATATGTTTCTAAAGAACTCCGTAACAGATCCAAGGCCACAAGAAATGAGGGATATCTTTACAGCTAGCAATATTCAAGATGATAGAAAAAGGAGGGTAGCATTATGGTTGCATATCAATATATCCAAGCTCGATGGGGTAACAATATTATAATGGAAGAAACTGTTAAAATAGTGCTAAAGCCAGATTACAAAAGAGTTTCAAGGTACTCATAATAGCAAGCCGAAGGAAAAGTTAGTTCAATTCTTGAACTTTTAAAATTTCTTTTAAGTTGTAGATAGGTAGTTTGTTAGTTATAATAATTATAATATGTATTTTTAAATTCTAAATAAAATACACCAATTCGCATTATAAAAAAAAAAAATAAATAAATAAGATTTACGAATTTTAATTCTGAAACCCCTTATTATTATAATGTTCCGCGTCATTCTGAATTTATGTTGATTCTCAATTGGCGAATTGACGATCGAGAAAATCGAGAAAGAACACGTTTCAATTCAGAATTGAGAAATGACTTGGAACAATAATAGTATAGAATAATCCTTTTATCACGCAGCGTTCAACTTGCGCTTTTCTTATTGTATTCCGTACTGGTATGTAATAGAAAAATAAAATAAGTCTTACTCTACAGTATGTATTCATATATATAATATAATAATTGTAATTATAATACTTACAAAAAAACTGAAAGCCAGTATAAGTTTAGTGTAAGGCCGTTTGAAGTTGATTCTTCGGTTAACATCACTTTTCCAGGACTCTCGGGAGGGGGAAGGGGGGTAAAATGAAACGAACATATGAAACGAACATTGATTGGCTGTTCATTTTCGGGGGGGAACTTCAGCTGGGGGGTGATGTTAACCGAAAAATTAACTTCAAACGGCCTTAATTAATTAATTATATAATGTATCATCAGAGAAAAAGAACTTCGTACGTACGTACAATTTTTACAGCCAAAATTCTCGTGATCTAGTGATCGGATCTAAAAAATATGTATGCGATCACAGATCGGAATTTTGGGTTCCCAAGTTCCTATTGGTCGAGCAAATTTTGTCCCTCATTGAATGAAATAAATCACTACTCGGATGGCTTAAAAATTAATGTAAAAAAGTATCAATTCGAATAATTGGTTTGTAATTTTTATTTCCGAAAAAGTTAAATGTTTATTCAAACATTTCTTACTCATTAGTTCTCTAGCTCTTCAAAATCGAATAAACACTTCGGAAGCTCTATCTTCAGCAGTTTTTCTTGAATCGTTTCATTGCAAACTTAAATAAACATATATGAGAGGCAGTCAAGTAGGAGCTAAAATTTGTTCTTATTTATTTATTTTTTATTAATTTTATGTTTTTTTTAAATTATGTTTTATTTTTTTTATTTCGTTTTTATTTTATTGTATTTTACTTTATTTTAAATTATTTTTTTATTTTAAATTATTGTTTATTTTTATTTGCCGTATAACCGCGAAATAACAACAGAGAATTATTTCGAATTTCGGCCTGAATTAATCTTAATTTAGGGTATTTTTATTTTTTTTAATTTTTACTTTTTTTATACGTTAACTGAAAAAATAGCTTCAAATGGCCTTAGATAGGTTTAGGTAGTAATATATAAGCAAAATTGCCTTCCTACATTTTTAATTAACACACCAAGGTAGGTTTAGACTGTCGTTTTTTGTATTTTTCAAGGTTTTCGTTCCTCATTCTTGTTTGCTTCGCCGAAGAACATCAAATTCCTAATTTGATTGGTCAGGTTCACGTGATTCTGCTCCGCTTTAGACGTCCCACATATAGAGCTATGTACATACGCCAGCCACTTTATAAATACTTAATATATACTAGTAATATCTCATGCACGAAGTAATAAATCGAATTTATATATTGAATTTGATTTCTAAATAATGATATATTTTATTTGTTTTATTTTTTTTTCATATGTTCATTTTAACGGGAGGGCCGGGGGCCATTGGGGGGGAGGGAGGATGATGTTAACCGATAAATTAACTTCAAACGGCCTAACTGATTTATATCGACCTATTAAATAAATATGGTAAACGAAATATTAAAATTGTGTTCTTATTTAAAATACATTAAATTTATGATGTAGACAACCGGGTAAATAAGATGCAAATTAAAATATTTATTATAATTGTATTTTACCCTATATTATCCTATATCATATCTTAAGTTAACCGGATACCTCAATAATTTATCTGTTTATCAATTTTATAATTCGGGTATGCGGATAGCCTAAAAGTTAACCGGTCATTGGTTTCATCCATCATTAACCTGGGTCTGACCCGACCCGGGTTTTTTCTGACCCGGGTCTGACCCGACCCAGATTTTTTCTGACCCGGGTCTGACCCGACCCTGGTTTGTTCTGACCCAACCCGACCCGGGTCGGGTTGGGTCTGACCCGACCCAGCTAAGACCCCTACTATTAATAGTTAAGTTTTTGGCAATTATTCTAACTGGCAAGCTTTTTAAGTCCTTTTTAACTATTTTTTAACAAATATTTTTGTAAGTATCAGATTTGATGACTTAAAAATCTTAGATATTAATTTATAATGATACAATAATCAAAACTTATTGACTTTGCTGAATAGACTTTGGCAAATTTTTTTGGGTGGCCCAGAATTTATGAAAACTATTGTAATACTATAATACCAAATAGTAGGATTCTATTTGAATCAAAGGGTCGGGTACAAATTTTGTTCACTTTTTACAGTTGTTAACGTAATTATCTGTTGCAACAATACCAGAATTCTGTCAATAATTGAACTATTATAAGTAACTACCTTATATGCTTAAATTGGCAATTTATTACAATAATAACTATTTGAATTCATGTAAGCTATCATACAATATTAAGATAGGTGTTCAATAGATTATCATTATTGGTTAGAATTTTTTTAAACCACTCCTAAGGGATGCCAGAAAGTGCACTTTATTTAGTTCTACTATATACATATTATTATATGATTAATTAATTATATAACCTATTATCTACCTACTATTAATTAAAATTGTGTATATTTGTTCCTGTTATCTTATTCATTTTGCAATGTTTTAAAACTTTGAACCTCTTCTCAATTCTATTCCTAACAACTATGGAAAGAGCTGGCTCCAGTATTGGCTTTCCACCTATCTAATCTGTGTATAGCAAAACCAGATCTCATACAGCGCATTAATGTGTAGCTAGTGCACTATCTTCTTCTTACCCATATCTTTAATATTCGATACCATAATTATTTCCTCGTAGGCCCTTGGAGAGGACTTCCCTAGGCATAAATATGAGTATACCACTTCCTATATGATCTTACTGCTTTTACAGTTTACCCCAAAATGCTCATTAGTTGGGTTTCTTCATGGTACATCAGATAGTCGCTATTATCAATCGGTATTATATGCTTTAACCTGTATTCTAACAGCAGTAATCTATGATAGTAATGCCAAAAGATATCCTTTCACTTACTGATGATCCATTTTATTTTGGACCAACTCCAGAAGTCTTTATTTCTCTCATTACCCTTTTCTTGCTTCTGAATAACTGGGACAGTAACTTTTTCTTTAAAAATGAGACCCTCTGGTGCATCATGTATTCATTTCCTAGTACATTAGCAACTTTAATCTCCTCCAGTTTCCAGTACCATGTCTCTGACCTTTTATTCACAGATTTTTCTGCCCTTTTCTATGCTATTACAAAAGGTTTCCAAAACTCTGGCCAATTCCTATTTTTGCATGGTACTTCATTAAGTGCGTTTAATATCGTAATATTCTTTTTGTTATATAATTCCACCCTTATTAATTCTCTTTTTGCTTTTGTCCAATAGTTGTTACTGGTAAGTAATTTTATGAACGTAGAAAGTAGTCTAGCATCCATCCACTAGATCCTTTAATATTGGTCCGTTTAGGCCTCTGTAACTATATTCTTGTTGTAGGATCAAGTATCTCAGGAGAATCTTGCAGGAGTTCTTTAATCCAACTCTTTACAAGATTATCAATTTCTGTTAGTTGTTTTCTGCTCGGTGGTGCAAGGAACCGTATATTCCCAAAAATAAGCTACCTTTTTTGGGCGAAAAACTACACAAAAAAACGTGGGTAGCTTATTTTTAGCATATAGCCATTTTTGAAAAAATTGAAAAATGCACTAATAAAAAATTGTTCAAATGACACCAAATTTTTAATGTAGATGTATTTTGATGCACTGAACAACTTTACTTATTCGACCTTTTGAAGTTTACTTAGCAAAAAAAAGTTTTATATGTAGCAACTACCAACGTGTTTTTTGAGATTTTTGAAAAAAATCAGGGGTAGCTTATTTTCGGAGTAGCTTATTTTCAGGAATATACGGTATGTAATATACTAAATTTTTGACAAAACCAAAGTTTGATTATTAAGATTCTACTCTTAATGGATAAGCTACGCTGCGATAATTTTTCCAGCATATTTTTTATCTTTAATATCCTTTCTGGCAATGTATTTTTACTTATTCTACCTTGCGAGTCCAACATGAATCCTAGTGCTTTAACTGACTTATTAACTGGTAACATTTTGAAATTTTTTGACTCTTGGTGTTCTATATGCCAGGCATTAGACGTTAGCAGATAATACCAACTTAATTTTGTTAATTTTCGCATTAGATGCATTTTCATATTCCTGGATCACTTTGTGATAACATCCTATTCTGCGTGTGATGCTATACCTATTGTAAGCTCATCAGCATAAGCTGTTAACTTGAATCTTTGTTGTCTTGAATGTTGATTTAGGGCTATTCCCATTAAACTGTTAACCTGAATCTTTGTTGTCTTGAATGTTGATTTTAGGACTATTCCCATTAAGTTTTTATCGAGTGACCTAAGAAAAGGTTCAAGTGAGTACATATAAGAGAGTAAAAGTAAGGTTCCTACAAACCCGGATCAAATCAAACTTTAGGTCAGATTTGGGTTTGATTTGATTTGAAATCAAACCCAAACCCAAACTATGATTAAAAAAAAATATTTGAGTTTGATTTGAAGCAAACTTTTTAGTTAAATTTGAGTTTGGTTTGAATTTGAGTTTGAAGTTTGCAAACTAGTTTGAGTTTGAATAATATAAATATAATTTTATATTTTAATTGATAATCCGCCAGTCAACTAGAGAGTGATCATATGAAAATCACTATAGGCGAAATGTGCCGTGCTTCCATTTAAAACTTTTTTTACTAAGTTAACAATACATGCCCACTAATTGAAAATTGTAGAGCTCGTCGAAACGCATCTAACGGTAGTTAGATCATCCAAATCAGCCCAGTGGATGCCGAGATATCGTCGAAAAACGATTGGCTGACTATATAAAATCTCTATATAAACAAATATTGTTTACATAGAGATTTTATATAGTCGGCCAATCGTTTTTTAACGATATCTCGCCATCCACTAGGCCGATTTGGATGATCTAACCACCGTTAGATGCGTCTCGATGAGCTCTACGACTTTCAATTTGTAGTCATGTGTTGTTAACTTAGTAAGAAAAAAAGTTTTAGATAGAAGAACGCCACATTTCGTCTATAGTGATTTTCATATGTAATCTGAATCATTGAGTTTAATATAGTCAGGCAATAGTTTTTTGACGATATCTCACCATCCACTGGGCCGATTTGGATGACTTAACCACCATTAGATGCGTCTCGATGAGCTCTACAACTTTCAATTAGTGGACATGTATTGTTAACTTAGTAAGAAAAAAAGCTTTAGATAGAGGAACATCACATTTCGCCTATAGTAATTTTCATATATAATCTGATCACTGAGTTTTATATAGTCAGCCAATCGTTTTTTGACGATATCTCGCCATCCACTGGGCCGATTTAGATGATCTAACCACCAATAGATGCGTCTCGACGAGCTCTACAACTTTCAATTAGTGGACATGTATCATTAACTTAGTAAGAAAAATGTTTTAAATGGAAGCACGCCACATTTTGCCTATGATCACTTTCCAGTTGACAGGCTGATTATCATTTAAAATATAAAAATATATATATGTCATTCAAACTCAAACTAGTTTGCAAACTTAAAATCAAACTTAGTATAGTATTTGGGTTTGGTTTGAATTTGATTATTTTTATTTGAATTTGGGTTTGATCTCAAACTTTATAAAATTTATAGTTTGAGTTTGGTTTGATTTGGGGTTTGATCAAACTCAAATCAAACCTGGATCAAACTTCGGAACCCTAAGTAAAAGTGGGTCACCCTGCCTCACTCCCGATTAACTCTGAAAGGTTCTGAAATCATTCCTTAGTCTGCTATAAACACAGTTTGTTTCAAAAATAATGCTCTAATTGTTTGTATAAAACTTGAATCAAATTTCATTTTTGTTAATATCTCTTGTAAATATATGTGACTAATGCAATTGAATGCTTTTTGTTGGTCTAAATACAACATTCAGCCCTGCCGCGCTTGATCAGACTAATTTCTCATAATGGATATAATATCCATTACAGACTCCAAAATCAACCTTTCTCTGATGAAGTCTTGCTGATGAATACCGATAATTTTCTGGCAGATGTTATTGAAAAAATCTTTATGAATACTTTAATATTACAGTTTGTTAGAGAAATGGTTGCACATCTTTTAAATTTTCCACTTTCTTTAGGATCAATATTATTATATTTTTATACTATGAACTAGGCATTTTTCATTTTTTGATCACATTATCAAAAATTTTTTCAAATACTAAACTACTTTCTTCTATCAACTCCTTATAGAATTCATATGTTATGCCGTCCGTTCCTGGGGCCTTGTTGTTAGGGAGACTAAGACCCCGAAATATACATAGATAGGTTAGGTTAATTATAGGGTTACTAAAAAAGAAAAGATCTGCAGAAAAAAACTTAAAAAATAAGCAAAAAAATTACTATAAATAGAAAAGATCTGCATAAAAACCTCAAAAATAAGCAAACTCATATCTGACCTATCTATATATATTTTGGGGTCCTGGGAGGCTACATATAACTTCGCTTATCTCTTTTTTTGTAATATATTTAATTAACTTCTGGTTGTTAGATTCCTCTATTTGTGGGAGTCCATCTATTATTCTATCTATTGCCTTTTCCTTAATCAGTTCTGGTTGATATATGTAACTATAATAGTCTTTAATATAATGTAACACCTTGATAGGGTTTGACCCTTCTATATTTTTTGGAATCTTTGATCTTGTTTATCACTACCGCATTATGCCTAGTTTTAAATCTAGAATAAAAGTTCTTCGTCAATTTCTCCCTACTTTCGATCCACCTTGCATTAGAACGAACCTGCTATTTATCAGCTAAATTTGCAAGTTCTTCTTGAAGATTTCTCCTTAATCTTTCAATCACCAATTGTAGGTCAGATAGATCCTTATTTCTAGCAACCTTTTTTTCTAATCTGTTTATTTTCCTATTTAGCTTTTGAATACTACTTTCTGGGGCTTTAAGTACTCTTCTAGCTCTAACTAAAGACTGAATTTTACATTTATAGTAATTCCACCCTTCTAGAACTGTGACCATTCATATTTTCTCCACAATTTCATTCTTTAATATTTCATTCTCAAGGCACTTATAATTTACCTTCCAATACGATGATTGTAATTCATTTTTATAAAACTTCATTTTAGTTGCTACTATGAAGTAGTCCAAATTACCAAACTTCGTATGCATCTTTTGGCAATATTGTGCATTCTGTTCATCCACAAAGATATAGTCCAACCTTGTGGCCATGGTATGTCCTCCTTTTGTCTTTTGGAAGTATATAATAAATAGTGTTTGGGAGGCTACAACGCTAGTGTTTACCATTCCACAAGTGAGTTCTTTAAGCTTTTTTTTTTAGATAAACAATATGGGGTATCACGTAACTTATTCTATTTATGTTCAGGTCAAGGTTCACATTAAAATCCCCTGCTACTATATTAACTGCATTAATGTTTTTCTTTATTGACCACCTATCAAAAAAATGTACCCTCTTGTCTAGTACTAGAGGAGCATAACCATTAATAACTCGGAATAACTGTTTCCTATATTGAAATTCGGTACAGAGTACCCTTCCTTGATAAGATTCTTTGGTATTTTCAAATTTGATTTCCCTATTTCTAGCTAAAATAGCTACTTTAGCTATTCATATAGAATCACATCCCTATTGCTGTTTCAAAAAATTCCTTATACTATCATTAGTTAAATTTGTTTCTTGTATCATAATCAATTCTAGCTTATATGTCTTAAGCAGAGTCAATGTTTTTTGGCGCTTGTATCTATCATTAAGCCCCTTTATATTAAGTGTGGCGATTCTGAAAGTATTCCCTTACTTATACTAGTATGTAAATTAAATTATTTGTATCCTCAGATCCACTTTTATTTCTATTTAAACTATATGTTTATTTGTTATAACTATTCTAGGATAGTCTATTACTTACATACGACTTGGACCTACTATTGTGTGTGCTTTTTCTTATCTTAACCTTCTTGTGCATACTGTTATGCAACTATCATCTGCTTGTTCCTCTATATTATTTTCTTAACTTGTGCTTGTACACATTCGTGCTCTATATTCAGAATGTTTATACCTGCACTATTTGTACTCTTTTGTACCTCCTAATTTTTTCCTCTATATCTAATTGTTCACTTGGCTCATCCTGCTATACGTCCATATTTATTTTAGTTTGCTGTAACATATTATCTTGTAACTTCTGCTAGTTTTTCTCATTTCTGTCTTTTTCTAATATAATATTGAGGAATTCGCCTTCCTGGGATAATATCTCTACATCTTTCCTATCAACAATATTTTGCATTGAACTACTCAACCCTTCATTATTTTCAATATTCTGCTCTTCATTAGTACTATCTCTATTTGTACTATTCTCCTCTAAATTTTCTCTTTTAGATCTTTTGGGTTTTTTATATTTTTTATATTGCATTCTCAACTCGATTGCTTCTTTAAATTGTGAACAATATCTTTTTCAGTGCCTCAGTTAATAACAGTAGAAACACAGTCTAGGAGCCGCCCTCCACTCTGTCATGACTTTTTGGCCAAATACACTTGTGTGTCTTGGGATTTTTTGCTCTAACTCTGGGTCCTCTATTGTTTTGTATAGAATAATCCATTGGTCCATACAAACTGGAGTATCCTCATACACTAACGGCTTAATTGATTTAATATATCCAAAGACCTCAAAAGCTTCCTTTAACTTGTTAGATATAAAATCCATATCCTGATTGGAACATTTCTCACTTTTATTGCCAGATGTAATCTTCTTAGGTTTGTGGGTATATAGCCTAGTAACGATCTTCTAAAAAGGGAGATACCTTCTTTTGTATAATATTGTTGTTTCTCTTCACTGTTAAAAACCAGTTCTAAATGTGTTCTTTTTCCTCTAGTATAATAAGGTTTTGCTATAACTAGAGCTAGAGGTAGTAGATGAATCCAGATTTATATTTATATCTGGATTAATCTGGTTTTTAAACAAATCCAGATTCAATTTTTGAACCGGGATATAATACAATCCAGATATAATATATAACTGGATACAATATACAATCCGGATACCACATATAATCAAGATACAACATAAAATCCGGATATAATATGTAATCCGGAAATGTGTACTATCAAAGGAAAAACCTGACATTGGGTTTCACTTATATTTTGTATTAGGCACAATCCCTAATAAATTAGATAGATTGTGTTTGGTACAAAATATAACTGAAATTCTGATGAATGAAGTTATATAATTGCGTATATAGATTTATATCTGGATATAATTTATATCCAGATTTAGATTTGTATCCGGATTTAGATTTGCATCAGGATTTAGATTTATATCCGGATTAATCTGAATATATTTATATCCGGATTTAAATAAAATTAATCTGGATTCTTTTTTTTTAATTCTAGTTATATCCGGATTGAAAAAATCATCTTGGTTCTAACTCTAACTAGAGCATTCCCTATTTTACTATATTATGTAGATATAATATTATTCATTTGTATGTCATCCATATTACAAATATCAAAGATGAGTGTATTATTATTCTTGGTTGTAATTTCTACTCTTGGTGTATATTTTGAAAAAGTTGCTTGCCCCTGTCTTAATTGTATAAAGAAACTGGTCCATTTCTTGGGGTATGTATTGGTTCATTTGATTGTGCATCTGTTATCGCTTCTTCTGATTCTAAATGTTAATTGCATTTTGTGGCTTAGGATCTATGTTTACCACCATGACATCCATATCATGTGATACTATTTCACTTGATTCCGATTCTGTGAACTTTCTGGAACCTTCTATATTGTTTTCACTTCCAGGTAGTGTTTCAAGTAAAGACATGCCCCTTTGAGTCCTCTCTTCTTCAGTCATATTAAACCAGTTATTGACCATGTTTTCTTACCCTTCAGCATATTAGTTTCCTGTTTATTTAGCTGTTTTGCAGGATCCAAGTTTTCTTTGTAGCCAGTTTCATCTTTCGATTTAGGCCTATTTTTGTTGATTTTTTATCTTTTTTCACCCAACTTTTCATTTTTGATTCCTCCATCCTTCTTTTCTTTGTTACCAGGACCTCTGCCCTTGGTGGAAAATATACGTTACTATGTCCTTTAACTTCGCTTTCTATTTTAGCAATTTTTAGACACTCAATCACTAGTAGGAAAGAATGTCTGTCGATCTTTTGTTTGGAATTTTTAAAGGCTGATTTCATGCATGAATTTATATTTGTACTACTTTAGGTACATTTCTTACCCAATGAACATACAAATCGTATTGTATTTTTTTTATTACTATAGTTCTAGACTTGAAATAGACCAGTACCAGGAACAGAGTACAAAGTACATATGTATAGTTTACAGGTGCTGTGTCTCTTTTGTATCTGATTGGTTAATCTATCCTTGTGACTTATGAATGTATTTCTATATTTGTACATACTCTATGGGGCTTTGATTTACTGTATCGCATGCAAAAAAAAAACCAGAAACTTATGCCAAAACTGGTTTAACCTGTAACTTGCTGAAAATCCACTTTCCGTTCCTGGTTTTGCATAACAACGTTGCACAGTTACTTATTTTGTAATACTTTAATAAATTTTTCAATTTAAGGGTAGATCATTTTCATATAGGATCATTGTACCTATGTTTCACAAATATGCCACTGATAAAACTTTTTTAAATAGTGATCAATTTTAGCTAAAAATTTGTGGCGTGTAGGTCAGATCCTTCTATTTATGGTGGTAAACTAAAGCTATTGTACCATTTTAAAAAAACCTATATGTATATATATCATAAAATTTGTCTAAGTTAACTGAAATTTGCCTAAGTAGTACAAAGATTTTTTTATTTGATCAACGTTCTAGAATAAATGATCATCCAATCAAAATTAATTACACTACAGCACTAGTCTCATTATACATATACAGATATAGTGATAGAAACAAGCAGAAAAAAGAAAAATATTCACATGCCAATTCCACTTTCCTATTCAAATTCAACAAAAGTTCGAAGAAAAAGAGCATTAGTCTCAAAAAAATAAAAATAAAAAACTACAAAAAAAAAGAATTTCTAATATTTACTAGCTATACAATTCATATTTATTAGTGTGATTCTTATTTTGAAAGCGAGTTCTATTTTATATTTAAAATTCTGGGTCTAGATGTATTCGTTAATAATATTAGGGGTTTCATAATTAAAATCTGAGAGCCTTATTTTATTTTTTCCAATTTATAATTCAATATAGTAAATTACTATTAAAAATCCTACTTATTTTTAAAATACATCACTTATTTAATTATGAACCTGCTTTTTTTTGATAAATATCTACCGGTAAGCGATAAGCATATACTTTAAAAAATATAGAATTTATAGATCACATATTTTGAGTAAACACATCACTTATTTTATCACCCTATTTTTTATATTTTATTTCATCATTATTTCATATAGTATTATTTCATACAGTATTTATTTTATATTTTACCTTATTACCTAACACCAACCTAACCCTAATCTCCAACTAGACCCACATAAGTATCTAAATATAACCCCACCCTTATACTCTATCTAACCCTAACCCACTCTACATTTTGATTCTAATGACCTACAACACTAAGGAAAGACAAGCAAAATGCCAAATTATTAACAGTATGACGACACCGTGCACAACACAATATAGTATGCGAAACGAACACAATGCGAGCTAATAATGCAACACGACAGTGCATCAGCAAACTGCAATATGACGACACGACACCACACTAACGAATGCAACACGGAAGCGACAAAGTAACAAGTGACAAAAAAGGTACTAGTGAACAACGATGGCGAAGTAAAGTAACAAAAAAGGTACCAGCGAACAACGATGGCGATACTATATATAAAAAAAAGAAAAAATCTTATTCATAAGAAAAGAAAGTACAGTACAAGCAAAAAAAAAGACAAAGAAATTCTTGCCCGAATTTCTGACCCAAATTATGAAGTAGAGTATACTTATTCGTGACTGGTGATTTCCCCTGGTCAACTGTAGTTATTTTCAAAAAAATGAAAAAAAAATAAAAAATATAATTATTGTACCAGTTACATAACTTCCAAGTTACTTAGATCACAGCGCAAAAGTAAGTTAGTTGTCTCTAGCTAGGATTGTATGTAAGTACGTACGTATTGGTATATCATGGAAGATTCTATTTCCATTTGTGTAATGGTATGTTACACGAAAAATTTTTGCTCCCGATTTTATATGAAAAATGATCTACGTTCACCCTACCCTTAATTTTACTAAAAAAATGAATGCTATTACAAATTCGCTCTGTTACAGTGTAGAGCTAGTCTAGAACTATAGTTAAAAAAAATTACATTACGATTTTGTATGCTAGTTGGATAAAAAAATAGTGCAAATTCATACATAAATTCAACCTTCAAAAAATATAAACATATATGATAACTATTTTGATTCATTAGTTGATTAACACCCTAACGCTAATGATAGGGCTATTAGTCTTTTTGTGCGTAATAATTATCCATATTGGGATTGCTAGCAATCCAGTTAGCAGATCTGCCGCTTGTCTAGTCTTTTTGATTTGTTGACTTATGTCAAAACTCGAATGAATTAGTTTAAATGATACTGCTAATTTTTTTTTATTAGGTATCCCATGATTATGATAGTAGTTGTAAAAAAAATTGTAATTGGTTTTGTACTACAGTAATTGAAATACTACAGTGTTACTCAAGTTTAACCAAATTTTACGCTGTGATTACAAAAATACCAAATTTTTATTAGTGGTACTAGTGAATTTGATTTACATGGTATATATCATATGAGTATTACAAAACAAAAATCTTTAATGTTATTGCTATCTTTTAAAGATTTTTATTGTAATATAATTTATTTTTTTGTAAACTTGCAAATCACGGCTCACAATATATAGTCACTTGATTGCACGATTGTGACCAGGTTATATATGTACAAAATTCTTTAACAAAAAGCAATTTATAATCGGGATTATAATTTTAAATTTGTTTTTTTTTTTTAAATTAATTCTATTCTTTTTAAAGGGTCTTTTTTTTTTTTAATTAATTTTATTCTTTTTAAATTTCTCATTTTTTTTAAAAAAAATTTTTCTAAAATATTTCTAAGATTTTTTTTAATATAAATTATATATAATTTGATTGATCATTTTTTGATTCTTGCTTTTATACATTTTTTTCTTTAATTTTTTTAACTTTAATATTACTTTTATCATAATTGGATTATATTTTAAATATATTATAACTATTCCATAATCTGTTCATCAAGTTCTACTAGCTAAAACTATGTATATTTTAGCACGAGGCCGTTATAATGTGCACGCTTAATTGAAAGAATATTTTTCGATCTTGAATTATTAATCTTTATAATCAATCGTTGA
This sequence comes from Gigaspora rosea, assembly GCA_003550325.1. Taxonomy (NCBI): domain Eukaryota; kingdom Fungi; phylum Glomeromycota; class Glomeromycetes; order Diversisporales; family Gigasporaceae; genus Gigaspora; species Gigaspora rosea. Next base: position 70,156 of record QKWP01000819.1, read on the forward strand.
ATTTTATATTAAATTCGAATATTATCGAGATTAAATCTAGTTTTATCTATGGAAAACCATGTATGATGTACCGTTATTTTAACTGATTAAGTAATAAATCGAAGGTGTTTGATGAAAAATAATTATTGTAAGCGATACTAATTTTTAGTTTGAATTACTTTTTTTTTTTAGTTATGATTATTCGATCAAGATTATTATGATCGAATTTACATTAAACCTACGATGAGTAATTATTAAATAATTGCTAATCGTAAAGGAGTTTTGAACTTTTATAGGAAATAATTTATCTTCAAAGTGCGTTATTAATTGCGAGACCAAATTCATAGTCGTCAAAGTTTTTGATCAAAAAAAAAATATATGTAGATGTCAGGTATTAAAGAAGTTGAGGAGATTACTAGTGAACAAATGATTGTGTTTGTGATTGCAAAGTTTGAGAAATATGCGTTATTAAGAATTTTATCATGGAATTTATATATCTAAACTGGATTGTTGACTTTGTAATTTATTTCATAAAATTATAATTTCGTTTAATAAATATGAAATGCAATTATTACTTATATTAAATTGAGTATAATGGTCTTTCATATTTATTTAGAATGTATTTACCTAGTTAAAAATAAATTATAGCTGTCCTTATAGATTATGGGTCATATTCGATATATTGAATCAGCATTATCCGTATTGATAAAATAGTTAACAAGTTTTATATATGTCGAAGAGTTTTCATTTTGTTAGATCTTTTTAAATCAGCTGGCTGATGAGTTCAATTTTTGCTAAAATTTCAGCATAAACTAAATAAATCGAGCTTATGTTCTCTATACACAGGTTTGGTTCCAATAATAAACGGATTTATAAACGTTAAATCTGTCTTGTTTACATAATAGTAAAAAAATTATTGCTTCAATGATACTAAGTAAAAGTTTATAATACTTATGTGTACTGGAATTTCGAAAAGATAAAAAATAATGTTGACATATTTTATTACCATTTTTAAAGTACAAAATTTTGAAATTGTTTTTACTAAATGCACGTTTGTCAAGGTCGTGAGGCTTCTCTAAAGAAACTTTAATGTTTGACCTTTACAATAACAAATAAAAAGAAAACATCCATCCCTTACAATAACATATGATGATATATAAAAGAAAACGACCATCCTTTACAATAATATATATATATATAAAGAAATAAAGCAACTTATGAAATTGTTCAATATTTATAAATCGAACATGTAGAAATCAAATTCGGCCGAATGATTATCGGTTAAATTTCTATCTATTGTTCAGAATCAATAAGAACAACTGTAAACTATTGAACCATGTCTAACGTCAGGTCTATTGTCCAGGTCCAGGTCCAATATTGCTCGTGTTAATACACTAGGGCGAATAAAAATGTTCTTTGAATAAACTATATATATAGATCAATTTTGGATAAAAAATACGAAATTATTTATAGATTGTCAGGAATTTCAGGCAAATCAAATCTTCTGCTTGTTATTTCTCGTGTATTGATGAGTTTGCTAGTGTAAATGTGATTGATGTTTTGGTGATTCAATATTAAGTTTAATTTTATCGGCTTCCAAGAATTGTTTTTTAATTTCTCTATTACCATCTTCTTTCATCTCGTAAAGCCAATAACCAATTATGTTACAAAGAACAGTTGGCGTGGGTCGCTTATTTGGATCCTGATCCATGCATTTCTTAGCCAATTCAACATAACAATCAGGTGTTCCCTCACCAAATTCTGGTCTTTTGCCTTGACAAATTTTTAATGAAAGACTAATGTCGAAAGATTCGCCACCAAATGCACTTTTTCCAGTTGAAACCTCAGACATGATGACACCAAAGCTGTAGATATCAGCCGCTTGCGTGAACGGTTTACCCATTAAAACTTCAGGCGCTACATATGGCATAACACCATGAATTTCTTCTTTTTGATTCATGTTAAATGATGTTGAAAGTCCTAAATCTGTAATGTATGCACTATGTAAATGATCTTGCAAGATATTTCCAGAATGTAAATCTCGATGAATCAATTCTTGAGAATGGATTGATTCAAGGTCTGAAGCGATACTATATAACACATTCAATTTATCTTTCCATTTCATTTGTGCTACCGAACCAAGATTTTGACGCAATGAACCTTTACTCGCATATTTCAAACCGATAATGTAATCTTTAGATTCATCATCTCTTGATATTCCATAACATTTTAAAAATGATGGATTTACGTATCCGATATCGCAAAATGATTTCAACTATTATTAAATAAAATTTTTAAATAAAAAACAAAAACATTAGTATTATTTTATTAATAAATTCTTGATTGCATTAATATTACCTCTTCAACAAATTCTTGATTACATTTATTTGAACCATGAATCAATTTAAGTGCAATTTCTGTCTGAGAATTTTTATATCTATCGAACCACGACGCATAATATACAGTTGCGAATCCACCTTTTCCTATTTCTATTATATATTGAAATTCGTTATAAGGAATCCATAATAATTGATATTTTTTATCATATAATATTTTTTTCAAATTATCATCAACGTTCTCATATGATGATTTGTTTATCCTATTTATACCCCTTTCTATCCGATACCAATGATTAGCTCGTTGTATATCTCTTGGTACGCCAATTCCATTTCGATAACAGTCACCAACTTCTAAAATTGCTCTTGAATTGCCCATATCTGCAGCTTTTTTAAAATATTCAAATGCTTTCTTTTCATCCTTTTTGACACCATCTCCATTAACATAACACCTTCCAACCATATATGTTCCATAATCATTTTCCATCTCTGCAGATTGTTGATAATAAATGAATGCCTTATGTTCATCTTAACTCCAAATCCATTTTGATAACAATATCCAACATTATATATTCCATTAACATGCCCCATCTCTGCAGATTTTTGATAATAAATAAATGCCTTATATTCATCCTTTTTAACTCCAATTCCATTTCGATAACGATATCCAACATTAAATGTTCCAACAGCGTGTCCCAGCTCTGCAGATTTAAGATAGAGGTTGTACCCGAAATAAATTTCAAATTCTGGATACCCGCCCGTTTACCAGATTATTACCGGGTCACAAACCGGATTGTTTTGAAAAATCCGGGTTACCCGGGTGACCCGGTTGACCCGGTTTGTTTGATTGGCTAATGCAAAATTGAGGTAGCTCTTAAGGGTATGTAATTTTTTTAGGGGTGTACCCGTTAAAAAATTTAAGCTCCGGGTTACTCACCGTTTACAACATTATAAAATGGGTCATCTTAATAATCCGGGTAACCCGGTTTTTTTTTGATTGATTGATGCAAAATCATAAATTCTCTTATATGCATTTTTTTAAAAAACTACGTATAATGATAATGGTAACCGATAAATTTATTTAATTTTTATGTATAAACTTTAATATATAAGTTTAACCGGCCTAAAATTCATTCGGCAAATTTTACAGGTGCTCCGAGAATCATGATAATAGCTGTAACATAATCAGTTTATTCTCCAACGGCTAGAGGCCGTCGGAAAATAAACTGGGTTTAAATAATAAAATTTAAAATGACCTCACTCCCAACGGACATACGTACTGTACATACGTTTGTACGTCACATTATCATGCTTATGGATAATAAATCCGGGTCACCCGGTTAACGATAGCTATGACCCGGTTGACAGGTGTTAACCGGGTTACCCGGGTAACGCTTATACGGGTACAAGCTCTAATTTAAGATAATAAATGAATGCTTTATGCTCATCTTTTCAACAATTTCATTTGCATAACAATATCCAACCATATATGCTCCACTAGCGTCTCCCATCTCAGCAGATTTTTGATAATAAATTAATGCCTTATTTTATCTTTTTTAACACCAATTCCGTAATCATAATATTCCCCAACTTGATATATTCCTTTAGCGTTATCCATATATGCAGATTTTTTGTAATAAACAAATGCCTTGTGTTCATCCTTTTCTACCCCTATCCCATGTTTATAATTGTATCCAAGGGTAAAAGGGTCTAAGTCATGTTTAAACAATTTGTTATATATTTTCTTCATTTTACTTTTTAAATGTGAGAAAACCAAAAATCTGAATGCGCTGTTTAAATAATTTCAATGCAAGTGTATCACTATTTTATAAATATTTGCATCATTATCGAATGGTACAACTTTTTATAGGTAATTCATATTTTTAATCATTAATTTTTTACAACCATATATATAATCATATATAGGAAAGTCTATGGACACTTACAGGTCATGTGATTTTCCACGTACCGGTAATCACGTGATATTTAGTATAAGTAACGCAAATCTTACGTTTTTGATACTCCTGTATGTACCCCAAAATTACATTACTTTTTTGATACCGATCTGCATATATACACGTGATAAGTCAAGTTTCTATTTTTAGAATTCAAAATAATATATGCACTTATGTTACACAAAGGCCCAGTGCATTGTTTTTGCAAAAATAATTTTTGTTTACACACCACTAACATTACACAAGTCTAATTTTGAACCCTAACCCGGCATTAAGCTTAATGCTGGTGGGCACTATCATGATAATGCCCCCGACGGAATTAGACATAATTCCGGCCCACCCTAACCCTAAATCTAGTGGTACCCTAACCCGGCATTAAGCTTAATGCTGGTGGGCACTATCATGATAATGCCCCCCGGCCCACCCTAACCCTAAATCTAGGAACCCTAAAAACTAATTGTTCGAAGCAACATCCAATCACAGTACATATACTAGTTACACAACATATGCATCTAGTATATGTACTGTAATTGGATGTTGCTTCGAACAATTAGTTTTTAGGGTTCCTAGATTTAGGGTTAGGGTGGGCCGGAATTATGTCTAGCCCCGCCGGGGCATTATCATAATAGTGCCCACCAGCATTAAGCTTAATGCCGGGTTAGAGTACCAAAATTAGGATTTACTTATTTGTGCCGGTAATACAACCCAAAAAAGGAAATTTAATTTTGTAAATAAACAAAGTGTGTAAAAACACAAAGTTAGGGTTAGAAGGTTAGAAGGTATAGCTATAGATAGTTGTCTATTATATGTAAAAATTTCGTCTTTGACATTTTTAATTAGTGTATAAAAGTCGATTTAACACTAGTTTTGGCGTTTTTTCGCTTTTTTCTTCTTCTGCACTCAGACTGATCCGGAACAATCAAAATTCGAACTCACTAATTGGTAGTTGCCTTTTTAGGAGTTTGTATTACTGGCACAAATAAGTAACGCCAAAATTAGACTTGTGTAACATTACACAATATTAGTGGTGTGTAACCAAAAATTATTTTTGCAAAAACAATGCACTGGGCCTTTGTGTAATATAAGTGCATATATTATTTTGAATTCTAAAAATAGAAATTTGACTTAACACATATATATATGCAGATTGGTATCAAAAAAGTAATGTAATTTTGGGGTACATACAGGAGTATCAAAAAAGTAGGTGCAGGAGTATCAAAAATGTAAGATTTGCATAAGTAACTGAATATTACTATGGCTCTTATTTATTACAGTATTAAAACAGCCCTTTATTGCAATATTTTGAAAAATGAGTTTTCATTATATTTATATAAATTTTGACATGATCAATATTTTTCAATTATAAATGAAAGTCGATTTGTATAATAAAAATTCAAGATAATTGTAAAAGAAAAATTATACAAGACCGCATAAGGCCAATACATCACAAGATTACCAGATAGTCACCTGTTACATTTAACCAATCAAAATCGTGAAATTGAATTAATCCCAGATATTAGTTCAAAAATCAAAACAAGTGATTAAACTCAATTATCTCAAAATAAAATATAAGTTTATGTAAAAAAGGGCTGTTTTAATACGTAACACCCCATATAATAAAGAACATTTATTATTAAAATTTTTATTATCAATTTATTTCATTTATTGGGTCTCACCAAGTAATTAATAATGCATGTCCTTTTGATACTCCGTCCTATAACAAATTGCAGCACAGAAGAAAGTTTGGATATGGAACCACACGAACCTGCACGTAAATTTATATGAGACAATGTATTGGAAAGCACGTTTACAGCATGTAATAAGGCACAGTTTCTGTGCAATGGTGCACGTACTAATGTTCAATTTTATGTATTTTCTCGTGCATTGTCTCGTGCATATTTACATATAAGTAACATATAATAACATATATCTATACATATATACAGTCAGACCTCCATAAGTGCACGTCGTCGGGACTGGCACTGAGGCGTACATTTAGGGGCGTTGCAATTAGGGAATAGCCAATAATATCGTGGTAAAAATTATGATCATGTGTGCATATAGTCACTTATTATATACACGCACATACGTACACAAGTTTTAATATTATTTTACAATAGAAAATTTGGACATTTTGAATTTTTATATTCAAAGCCACCTGAAATTGCCTAATTTCTATACAAAGCTTGAGATCAAGCGTTCTACAAAATTTTATTAGAAATGATTCTTGCAATTCCAATATTTAGTACAGATGTTATTCTGCCAACAAAGCATAAATGGGGCAACAAAGCCGATGATATGTAATACTATTAGTATAATTTATTAACAATTACAATGATACAATTAATATTGCTACAGTATATAATGATCATACTTTTTTTATATCTAAAATCAATAATTTTGATTGGTTATCGACCATGTGAGGCATTTATGGAGGGACTTTATATATAATGGGCCAAAAAAATAGCATGCATGTGCAGAATAAAGAACATGTATTTACTTATAAGTCCCATAGTGGGCCCACGCTTCTATCGTGCATTTAAGGAGGGGTTGCATTTAGGGGGTAGCATTTAGGGGGGTAGCATTTAGGGGTCTGACTGTACATAATAACATATATCTGATATCATAAATGCATTATTTTATTAACTATATTTTATAATTTTATTAACTAAATTTTATAAGTTTTATTAACTCAATTTTGTATTTTATTAACTAACTTATTTTATTAATTAAATTTTTATAATACAAATACTTTAATTTAATAATTTACATGTCGAATAAGAAAATACTTCTAATTACTAAAACTACCAACTTTAAAAATAATCCAGCAACTAATAATATTGAAAAAAAACAAAGTAAACTAATAGTACAAAATGAAAGGTTTAAAAAAAAAATTCGAAATGACTACTCTAGAAATAACTCCAATAGGGGCAACTTCAATTGTAGCAACTCCAATGGCAGTAAATCAAGAGAGATACTAAAATGCAATAATATACAGAAAGTAATAAAAAATAAAAGAAAAAAATAATAGTAAAAAAAAATAAAGCCACAATACCACCAAAAATAATGAAAAACATACACCAAAAATGATAGTGATTCTAAAAGAGCAACTTCCAAGGCAATAACTCTAAAGGATGGTTTAAAAACAATAACTATAGTTAAACAAAAATTATATAAAAATTAATAAGTTGTAAAAAAAAAATATAAAAAAATCAAGCAAATAATAAAATTATGAGAGTAAACAAAAAAAAAAGCAAATATTTATTTGCTTACAAATCAAATGTAATTTGTGTGTGTCAATGCATGGAAATTATTATTGTGAAGTGCAAAAAAAAAACAACAAAATGGATATTTTTGTGCATGTCAATGCATGGAATTTATAATCATTAAGAATTTTAATGTTATTGCATGGAATTATAATCGTTAATGATCATCACGTTAGTACATGAAATTATGTTCATTAAGGATCTTAACAATTGTGACAATTGTGACAATTGTGATATCATGCACAAAAATTATGATCATTAAAGGAGTCTTATTGTGCTTTGCAAAAATGTGTGATCTCTGCAAATCATGATGTCATGTAAAATCACGAGAAATCAGCTGATTCTAGTGGATTTTTCGATTCTTGAAGAATTTCAAAGATTTCGAATAAATATAGACATTATTGATAGAAAATTATGATCAATAGGGAATTAAAATCTCAGAAATGTTTTCACCATCATAACTGTGAAATCACAGAGTCACACTTTTTTGCAAAGTGCTATAATGATTGTGATGATTATGACATCATGAACAGAATTGAAGCTTTAATGAATGTGATGATTGTGACGTCAATGCACTGAAATTTTGATTGTTAAGAATCTTAATAATTGTGCATATCAGAGCACGAAAATTATGATTATGATCATTAAGAATCTTAATGATTGTGCATGTCAGTGTACAAAAATAATGATCGTTAAGAATCTTAACAGATGTGCACATCAGTGCACAAAAATTATGATCATTAAGAATTGAGAAGCCAGTGACAGGGCGATCATTATTGTGAGATCAGATGACTTTATTAGATCACATTTTCAATTTGTTAATTTGGCCTTTTATGGATTTTGATTGTTATCATTGTGGTCTTTATGGCATCTTGTTTGATGCAGGTATTTTCTGGTGTATATTGTATTTACATGTGATTGTTGAAATTGGATTACGTACTATAAATAAGTAAGAAAAGGAAAGAGATATTTAAGGTAGTGAATGGCGCTGTAAATAGCCAATTACTACAATTATATTTACTACATATATTCTTACATACCATTTTTTAAACCTTAATTGTAATAATTATGTAGTTATGTAGTTTTATTTACTACATGTAGTAATATGTAGTAATATAATATTAGTTATTTATATGTAGTAATTATATAGTAATGTAGCATTATTACTACATGTAGTAATATGTAGTAATTTAATATTAGTTATTTATATGTAGTAATTATATAGTAATGTAGTATTATTAATACATGTAGTAATATGTATTAGTTATTTATATGTAGTAATTATGTAGTAATGTAGTATTATTACATATAGTAATATGTAGCAATATAATATTAGTTATTTATATGTAGTAATTATGTAGTAATGTAGCATTATTGCTACATGTAATAATATGTAATAATATAATATTATTTACTATATTAACTTCAACTTTTATTTCTTTACAATTTACACCTTCAATCACAACTCACACCTTTAAACACAACTTGTTGTCACCAACAATGATGAGGTTTATTTATATTAACTTGCAAAAAGAACTTATTTTATCTTATTTCCTTATTCCTATATTTATACTTATACATATGTGATTTTTACTATTATATACCAATGCATACTGATAATTATAAATATTGCAAATAATTCTTTGCATGCATAAAACTCTACTGAGCTAACTGATATACCTTTTTCCAACTATATGATTTCAGGTTTGATTGCTAACTCTAATAAACTCTGTATGCATAAACTTTACTGATCTAACTGATGTATCCTTATAATCAATTGTTTATTTAATGTCATATAACTCCAGGTTCAAAGGTTCGATTACATTTACTACTAATGTATTCCATAGTTGTGATCGTTAAATAATATTTGAATTAGTCAATTGCACATTGAATAAAATATCGTTATATATAAAAATAATTACTACAAATAGTATATATTACTACATGTAATAATGTTTACTACATGTAATAATAATTACTACATATAGTATATATTATTACATGTAATAATAATTACTACATATATGTAATAATGTTTACTACATGTAATAATAATTACTACATGATGTAGTAAATATTACTACAATTACTACTTTTTGTAGTAAATAATTACTACATACTACATATCACAATTTGAATTACGGCACCAATCATTAATTTAAGGGTGTTTTGTTTAATTGAGAAAGTTATCTTTCTTTTCGCTATCGCTCGCCTTGTAATGAAGGCTGGCTCTATCATCCCACCCTTCCCACCCTTCGGACAATGACTATAATGGCAGTGTGAGGACATCACATTGGTGATTACGTTCTGCGAATGGAGTGGCAGTGCAAGACCTCTTCTTTTGATAATTAAGCATCACAGCTGCAATAGCAGTGCAAGAACCTCATATTGTGATTAGGTTTCACACTGCAATAGCAGTGCAAGTACCTTATTTTTGGTGGTTAGATCCCATGGTTGCGATTAGCAGTACAAGATTATGTTGATAATTAGGTTCTGTAACTGCAATAGCAGCACAAAGACCTCATTTTCGACGGTTAGGATTTGTGTACAATAGCGGCTGTGATAATGGTACAAAAGCCCCATATTGGGATTAAGCTCCATGACTGCGCAAGAAATCATGTTCAATGACGGGCTCTATGACAAAGACCTCATTGTTGGTGATGGACTCCATGGCTATAATAGTAACATAAACTCAGGCTTTGTGGCTATAATTGAAGTGCAAGGATCTGAGACTATAATAGTAGTACAAGAATTCATGTTTGGTGATTAGGATGATAGCAATGCAAGAATCTTCCGTTTGTGATTAGGTAATAACAATGATAGTGCAGGGCCTCATGTGATTAAGTATTGGGCATCAGTACAAGGACCAGTATGGTGAATTGGCACTATTTTTAGGTTTTATGAATGTGACAACAGTGTAAGGGTGATCAGGCTCCATGACTATATTAGTAGTGCAAGGACCTCATGTTATGATTAGCTTCGCGGCTGCAATGACCTCATGCTGTGATTAGGCTCCACGGCTACAATAGTAGTGCAAGGACCTCATGTTGCGATTAGATTTTGCGACTGGAGTGCAAGAATTTCATGTTTATTAGATTCCGTGGCAGTGATAATAGTGCAATGACTTCATGTGGTGATTAAGTTCTACGGCTATAGTAGTAGGACAAGGGCCCCATGTTGTGATTTGCTCTGTGATTGCATAGCAGTGCAAAGACCTCATGGTTTTTTATTAGGCTCTGTGGCTGTGATAGCAGCACAAGGATCTCATATTGTAATTAGGCAAGGACTCATGTTTTGGCTCCGCGGCTGTGATAGCAGTGCAAAGACCTCACGTTATGATCCGTTTCACGGCTGCAATAGCAGTACAAGGACCTTATTAGTGAATAGTTAGGTTTCACGGCTGCAATAGCAGTACAAGGACATATTGTGTTTTTTATTAGGCACCGTAGCTGCAAGGACCCCATGTTATGTTCAGGCTCCACGGCTACAGTAGTAGTGCAAGGACCTCATGTTTTGATTAGGCTCCGCAGTTGCAATAGCAGCGCAAGGACCTCAGCTACGGTAGTAGTGCAAGGATCTCATCTTTTGATTAGGCTCCGCAGGTGCAATAGCAGTGCAAGGACCTCGTGATCAGACTTCACGACTAGAATAGCAGTACAAGGATAGTGATGTGCTGCGTATAGTACAGTACGCAATAAATTTTTAGAATATTCTAGAACAAATCATATAACTATTCGGGTTCGTATTATTTCGCCGAAAATCACTTCACCGACATAACATTTTACCGACAGCTTGTTTCACCGAAGTTCATTTCAACGACAAGTTTTTTTTTCAAAAAGCACCCTAACTTTAGCCCTAATTCTACCTATTCTACCCGACCCTAACGACAATGACCAGAATTACTTTGTCGGTGAAATGAGCTTCGGTGAAATAAACTGTCGGTAAAATGAACGTGTCGGTGATTAATTGTCGGTGAAATGTTATGTCAGTGAAGTGATTGCCGATTAATTGATTGCCACCCTAACTATTCATATCTTAAATTTTCCATTATGAAACTAACTTTTATTTTCTAAGCAAATTTATTCCTTGCTTTATATATCATATGCGTACTATACACACACTATACACACTATACAACTATACGTACTGTACGCTAAAAAAAAAAAAAAATAAATAAAAAATTCAGACATCATATAAACGGCACATCACTATACAAGATCTCTAGTTTTTATTAGGCTCCGTGGCCTCATGTTTTGATTAGGCTCCGCGGGCGCAATTAGCAGTACAAGGACCTCATGTTATGATCAGGCTTTATGACTGCAATAGCAGTACAAGGACCTCCTTCCTGTTTTATTAGGCTCCGCGGCTGCGATAGCAGTGCAAGGATCTCATGTTGGGAACAGGCTCCATGGCTACAGTAGTAGTGCAAGGACCTTATGTTTGGATTAGGCTCCGCGGCTGCAATAACAGTGCAAGGACCTATGGGTAAGTAATGGCACTCACGTCACTATATAATTCAATTAATTTAACCGATTCTCTTTACGGCTATGTGATCTCTTCTTGGCATTCTAAGGATGGAATAGTTTGTTTCTTGGTGGAATTTTTGGGTGAAAATATTTAGGATCTAGTTATCCTACCATGTATTATAGAGATGGTAAATGATAGCGAACGGAATCCCCATATGTTCTTCCTCGTATTGTAAATAAAGTCATATGATCGAGCAATAATAATTGTGGCAGCTTATGCTGAAATTGCTTATGCTGAAAATTTTAAGTTATTTTATTATGAAATTATAAAATTTTAGAGGGCTTTTTCAGAGGTGTTTTTTTTATAGTTTGGTTAGGGTTTAGGGCTAGGGTTATTAATAAAAGAGTATATATGGATTTTAGTAGGTATTATAGATTTAAATAGAGACCCCGGATTTCAGCATAAGCCAATTTCAGCATAAGCCGCCACAATTATTTAACCCACAAACTGACGAATATTTCGTGAATAAAAAAACAAATTCCGAAGATTCAGAATAAAAAATGGAATAAATGTAATTTTATGCTCATTTATGCTCGCTATTTCACGTGGTGTGGATTCTCGTGATTTTATTGGCTATTGGGTTCTGAAGCAAATTTCGGAAGCTTCGCTTTAGCCCGAGAAACTGGTAAAGCCAACATCTTTTTATGCCATGAATCCGAATTTTAGGATCCTACCTATTTCCGAAATCCACTTTCGCCTATCATTTATACGATATTTAGTGGTTATTGGTTTCGGAAATTTCTGAAATTTCGCCAATTTTGGAGGTTTCGGAAGTTTCGCCTAGTTTCGGAGGTTTCGGAAGTTTCGGATTTTGGGCTTCTGGCGAAACTAGGCTTCGGAAGTTTCGGAAGTTTCGTCCGGCCGAAACCCGAAAGTTTCGGCCGAAACACTGATCCTGACCCATGCATTTCTTAGCCGATTCAACATAACAATCAGTTGTTCCCTTGCCAAATTCTGGTCTTTTGCCCCGACAAATTTTTACTGAAAGATTAGTGTTGAAAGATTCACCGTCAAATGCTCTTTTTCCAGTTGAAACCTCAGACATGATGACTCCAATGCCGTAGATATCAGCCGCTTGCGTGAACGGTTTACCCATTAAAACTTCAGGCACTACGTATGGCATAACACCATTAATTTCTTCTTTTTGATTCATGTTAGATGATGCTGAAAGTCTAATTTATGCACTATAAATGATCTTGCAAGATATTTCCAGAATGTAAATCTCGATGAATCAATTCTTGAGAATGGATTGATTCAAGATCTGAAGCGACACTGTATAACACATTCAATTTATCTTTTCTATTTCATTTGTGCTACTGGTTACTCACATATTTCAAAACGATAACGTAATCTTTAGATTATCATCTCTTGATATTCATAACATTTTAAAAATGGTATCCGATAACACAATATGTTTTCAACTATTATTAAATAGAATTTTAAATAAAAAAATAAACATTGGGATTATTTCATTAATAAACTCTTGAATGCATTAATATTACCTCTTCGACAAATTCTTGATTACATTCATTTGAACTATGAATCAATTTAAGTGCAATATATGTATAAAAGTTTCTATTTTTATCGAACCAATACGCATAATATACAGTTGCGAATCCACATTTTCCTATCTCTTTTACAGAAATTCGTTATAAAAAAAAAAACCATAATAATTGGTATTTATCATCATATAATATTTTTAAAATTATAATCAACGTTCTCATAAGATGATTTATTTATTATATTTGCACCCTTCCTATGAGACCAATGGCTAGCTCATTGCATTGTACGCGGTACACCGATTCCCATTTCGATAACAGTCAGCAACTAGCAAAATTGTATTAACTTCGCCCAAATCAGCAGCTTTTTTAAAATATTCAAATGTTTTCTGTCATCTTTTTGACATCATTTCCATTAAGATAACAACGCCCAATCATATTTGTTCCACTAGCGTGCCCAAAAACTATGTGTTCCATTAACGTTCCCCATCTCTGCAGATTTTTGATAATAAATGAATGCTTGATGTCCGTCCCCAATTCCATCTGCGTAACAGTTTCCAAATGCAATGTCCCGCTAGTATTTCCCATCTATGCAGATTTTTTAAAATATTCAAATGCTTTCTTTTTTATCCGTTTAAACTCCATTTCCATATTGATAACGACTTCCAATATTATATGTTCCATTAGCGTGTCCTATCTCTACAGATTTTTAAAATATTCAAATTCTTTCTTTTCATCGTTTTCAACTCCATTTCCATCTCGATAAAAACATCCAACATTATATACTCCACTAGTGTTCCCTATTTCAGCAGATTTTTGATAATTCCTTTTCAATTCTAATTCCATTTTGATAACTCCATTTCCATTTCGATAACAACCTCCAACATTGTACAGTATGTTCCCTTAGCGTGTCCCATTCCTACAGATTTTTTAAAAGATTCAAATGCTTTCTTTTCATCCTTTTCAACTCCAATTCCATTAAGATAATAATATCCAACATTATATGTTCCATTAGCGTGTCCCACCTCTGCAGATTTTTTAAAAATATTCAAATGCTTTCTTTTCATCCTTTTCCCATCAAAATAACAACGTCCAACCAAAATTATTCTCCTATAATCTCCTATCTCTGAATGCTTTGTGCACGTCCTTTTCAACCTCTATTCCATGTTGATAATTGTATCAAAGGGTATAAGGGTCTAAATTAGTTTTTTTTTCATGATAAACCGAATTATTATGACTCATCTTACTTTTTAATATGGGAAAGCACAAAATAAAAAAACTGTTTAGATAATTGTCGTGGCTGAAACTGGGAATTTCGAAATTTTGAAGTGCGTTTTCTTATTTTTTTTAATAGTTAGGTTAGAGTTTAAATAATGTAAATGCAAGTGTATTGCTATTTATAAAGTTTTGCATCACTATCGAATGGTACAACTTCTTATAGCGATAGGTAAACTTTAATTCGAGGTAATAGTGAATTCGTTATTTTTTATTTTTTTATTCAGTTATTTTTCGATTTTTTTAACTAATTTGATTTTTTATTTTTATTTTATATTATTTTTTTTTTGTTCATTTTATCCTTTTTAAATTTTTTTTTAAAAAAAAAAAGTCTAAATTAATTTCCTAAGATGTTTTAACCCAGTTTATTATAATTTAATTGTCCGTTTTTGAGCCTTATTTTGTATTTCTAATTTTTTTTGAATGGTTTTTTGCATAATCTTTTTTCTTTTAAACTTTTTATATTATTTTTATCATTATGAGTATTGTATTTCATATAATAACTATGTTATAATATATTTATCAATGCTCAACTAATTAAGATTATGCATATATTTTTAGCACGAGGCCTAATTAAAATCAGAGAATTTTATTTTATTTTTCCGATTTATAATTCAACATAGTAAAAGTACTATTTAAAAAATCCTACTTTTTTAAAATACGTCACTTATTTGTTAATTATGAAACCCCCTAATGTGTACTGTATTTTTAATTGAAAAGTATGTCTCCCATTCTTGAAATATTAATCTCCTCTTTATTGATCTAACATTGAGTTTTATATTAATTTCGATTACAAAATTAAATCTTGTCTTATTGAACATATTTCATTTATGGAAAGCCTGTATCCTAATTGATAAGTAATAAATTGAGTTAGAAAATGTTTGATGCCAAATAATTGTAAATGACAATAATATCAAGTTTGAATTGCCTTTTTTTAATGTTTTTTATGTAGTTATGGTTATTCGATCAAGATTAATATGATCGAATTTACATAAAACCTACGATCTAATTCTTAAATAATTGCTAATCAGAAAGTATTTCGAACCCTTATAAGACGTTAACTATTTCAAAGTGAGTTATTAATTGTGAGAAAAAAATTCATAGTTGTCAAAGATTAAGGTGCGGATTAAAAAAAAATAGAGGAGATTATTAGTGAATAAATGAGTGTGATTTGTGTTTTTAAGAATTGAAATTTTATTTGCGAAGTTTGAGAGAGATGAATTTTACTATGGTTTTGATTGCTGATTTTGTAATTTATTGAATGAATTATAATTTCTTTAATCGATTTATTGCGGTTTGCATAATTTTGTGACCTCTATGATTAATTTTTTTTATGATTAAATGATTGTGATTGTGCTGAAGCTGGCTAATTTATCATAAAACCTGAGCTTGACGCTCATGATAAATTGGCTGCTTTAGCAATCACGATCGCAATCACAATCATTTAAACATAAAAAATTAATCAGCTATCATAGGGGTCACAAAATTACGCCAATCGCAATAAATGCAATTATTATTATTCTCGTTCGGATCAATTTATTGACATTATGAAAAAACACAGTGGGAGTAGTGCCACGCTGCGGCTGTAGGTGCCATATTTAACCTTATAATACAAAATACTCCACTCAGTGCGTGCACACAAAGTATTGCATATTGGTCACGTGGCGACAAAAAAATAGAATCGAACACATGTATGATATGCCAACGTGATCAAAATGCAAAGAAAGTGCACATCATTGTAGTACTACCTCTTTACAATACTTTTTTTTTTTTTTTTTTTTTTTTTTTTTNACTGAGCGTCGTGGAGCAAGTTGCTGAGCAAGACCGCCCACAAGTCAGCAAGCACGTCCGCGAGCAACTCACTTTCATTCTTCTCATATTTTCATTCTTCTGTTGCATCTTATATTTTCTTTTTCCCTACATCTTATATATTCGTTTTTACCATTAATCCCGTCTTATTTCCTTTCCTATTCTTTCTTCTTCTTTCTTCTCTCTTTTTTTTTTCGCGTTTTTCTCTTTTTCTTACCTGTTTTTTCTCTCTCTTTTTTTTTTCCAGTCTCTTCTTCTTTCTTTTTTCCTTTTCTCCTTTTCGTTTCTTTCCCTTTTTCTTACCTGTTTTGTTTTGGTTTGTTTTTTTTTCCATTCTTTCCTCGTTTTCCCCATCTTTCCTCTTTTCCCAATCTTTTTTCTTTTCCCATTCTTTTCTCTTTTCCCATTCTTTCCCTTTCCTTTTCTTCCTTCTCATTTCCTTTTCTTACTCATTTCCTTTTCTTTTCTCCTTAATCTTCTCATTTCCTTTTCTTTCTTATTCTCTTTCCTTTCCTTTTCTTTCCTTTTCACTTTTTCTTTCTCTTTTCGTCTCCTTCTTTTTCATTTCTTTTCTTCTCTTCTTTTCCTTTTTTCCCTTTTTTCTTTCTCTTTTCCATTTATCGTTTCTTTTCCTTTTCCTTTTTTTTTTTTTCTTTTTCTCTTCTCTTTCTCTTTCTTTCCTTTTTTCCTTTCCTTTTTCCTTTTCTTTTTCTATTCTCCTTTTTCTTTCTTCCTCTTTTCGTCTCCTTTCCACTTTTCGTCTCCTTTCCTCTTTTCGTCTCCTTTCCACTTTTCGTCTCCTTTCCACCTTTCGTCTCCTTTCTACCTTTCATCTCCTTTCCTTTTTTCGTTTCCTTTCCACTTTTCGTCTCCTTTCCACCTTTTTGTCTCCTTTCCATCTTTCGTCTCCTTTCCTCTTTTCGTCTCCTTTCCTCTTGTCCGTCTCCCTTCTTCTTGTCCGTCTCCCTTTTTTTTTTTTCTAAGAAAAATGTCCCGTATAGGCACAGGATGGAATCGGATAGGTACGGGTCATTTTTGCACAGGTCAAAGTTCGGATTTGTATTTGTACGGGTATGGCCTAAGTTGGTTGGGATTCAGTAGACTGTGCGGGATCGTGTGCTTGTGCCAATTGGACCATAAATGGCTCAGGTTTTGCAGCAGTTTACTAGTCGAATCAGCATGGGATTTGGCATGGTTAATAAACATAAATACACATACCCCACGATAATAATGTGGATTAACTTTTTTTTTTCTTCTTCTTCTTTTCGTTTCCTTTCCTTTTGTCCCTCTTTTTTCTTCTTCTTTTTCTTTTCCCTTTTCATTTCTTCTTTCCTTTTTCTTCTTTTCCTTTTCCATTTTCAATTTTTTTTTTTTTTTAAAAATGTACGTATAGTCACAGAATGGAATCAGATAAGTATGGGTCATTTTTACATAGGTCAAGTTCGGGTTTGTGCGGGTATGGCCCGAGTTAGTTCGAATTCGGCGGGTTGTGTGGGACCGTGTGTCCGTGTCAATTGGACGTAAATGGCTCAGGTTTTGCAGCAGTTTACTAGTCATATCAGCACGAGATTTGGCACGGGTAATGAATGTAAACTCATGTGCCCCTGCGATAATGATGTGGATTCTTTCTAGTTCTTCCTCTTTTCCCATTCTATTCTTTTCTTTTTCCCATTCTATTCTTTTCCTTTTCTTTCTCTTTCCTTTTCTTTGTCATTTCCTTTTCCTTTCCTCATTATTTTTCTCTTTTCCTTTTCATTAATATTTACTTTTCCTTTTCCTTTTCTTTCTTTTTCACTTTCACTTCCTTTTCTCTTTTCGTCTCTTTTTCTCTTTTTCATTTCCTTTTCTCTTCATTTCTTTTACTCTTTTTGTTTCATTCTCCTTTCCCTTACTTTCTTTTTATTTTCTATTATTTTTTTTCTCAAATTACACCATTTCAAATAGAGCTTGGTAATTGATCGGGAGGGCTGGGTGGGATCCCATGAAAGAGCCAGACCAAAGTTAGGCAGCGACGAAAAAAGCACTTATCGTTCCCAAAGTACTTTCTCAACCTTTTGTATTTCCTCTATTTCTATCTTATTCCCTACTAACCATAAATAGGGGTCGTCTAAAGCGGGGCAAATTCACGTAATCACAGCCAATCAAATTACAGAATTTTGATGATCGCTAGCGAAGCAAAACAAGAAACAAAAACGAAAAACCTAAAAACTACAAAAAAAGGCAGTCTAAACCAACCTCAGGTAGGTTAAGTCAAAATATCGGGAAGGCAATTTTGCTTATATATAACTATCTAAAACCCAACCTAACCCTAATATAAGATGGTCCTAACCCTAAAGTTAATTGAGAAAATTATTAAGAAATATGAGTTGCTCCCGCTTTAGACGTCCCCCATAAATAGCAATTCTATAATCACATTTTGGGGCTTTGTTACATGTAAAGATCCTCGCAATAATAACTTTAGCATGACTTGTGTCATGCTTCAGGCTATTATTCTCATTCGGATCAATTTATTGACATTATGAAAAAACACTGTGAGAAAAAAGAGGATAGTTGAGTCAAAAATGGTCTTACTAAACTATCCCAATGAGTCGAGTACAACGATACAATTTCTTTAACATTAGATAATCTATCAAATGGAATCCCTTCAATCACATATCTTCGGGTTCTAAGTTGGAGTGTTTTCATGCATTCATCAAATTTTTTATTTCCACTTGCTGATCTTGTTCTTTGTCATTGTCACATGATAGACACCACTCTGACTGAGTATTATATCCATCTCAATGTGCACATTTCCATATCCAAGTATGTTGATTGAGTCGCGATCGCGCTTTCAATTTGGATTTTTTTGCTATCGGAATTCGGTTAATTGAAGCATGCACCAAAAAAAGTTTTTTTTTTTTTTTTTTTTTTTTTTTTTTTTTTTTTTAAGATCGGATAGTAGACTCAGATTTTGAGCAATGCCCTTTTCAATTACATGAAAGGTATTGCACGCTCCGATTTGGAATTATCCAGTTTGGGAATTGAGGTTATTTGCCAAATGCCTTGTGAGTTATGCATGGTTGAGATATGCCATCACACTGGAACTTTCCTTAAGTTGTTAAGTTTGTGTGGCTTGGCGCTAGTATTGCCTGCACGATGTAGGTCTGCTATCTATGTGAACATGTGATATTGTTTCTTTTCTTTTTTTTTCTTTTTTTACGATTATAAGGCTGCAATTGTTAGTCTTCAGCTGAATTTGTGCTTGTCAGCTTGCCTTTGTTTTCATGCGACCCTTATTGGGTTAGTCATTGCCATAAACGGAAGCTCATTAACTCATAGTCGGCTAGGTTTGATTTGTGCAGACTCAGCCCCAAACTTGATCACTCAGATTCATTCTTGTTTCTGTTACCTTTTTCACAGTATTATCTCATCCTGCTTGTCAAATTTTTGATCTGTCGACTTAAATCGATTCAAATAATTTCGACTAATAAACAACTAATGCATTTCTCCTCTTTTTCTTTTTTTTCAAAATCTTATTCAGTATATTACCACAATATCATTTCAGCATTTTGTAATTTTTGAAGTTCATTCTCGAACCCACGCCATATTTGCCAATTCATTACTCATATATGCATTTTGCAATTTTTGAAGTTCATCTCGAACCCACGCCATATTTGCCAATTCATTACTCATATATAAAGATCTGTATCTAGACAATTGCTGAATGCTTTTGATGCTATTAAAGAGAAAATTCTGCTGTTCTTTGAACTTTCTGACTTCTGAAGACCTATATTTGTTAGATTTAATAGCAAGAATTAGAAAGTTTTTCATAAATTTTTACTGTCCTTTTGAATGCATGTAAAACTTAGTCCTTATTTTGTGTTATGTCAGGCAGCGACGAAAAAAGCACTTATCGTTCCCAAAGTACTTTCTCAACCTTTTATATTTCCTCTATTTCCATCTTATTCCCTACTAACCATAAATAGCAATTCCATAATCACATCTTTGGGGCTTTGTTACATGTGAAGATCCTCGCGATAATAACCTTAGCATGACTTGCGTCATGCTTCAGGTTATTTATATTAAATTTTAACTATAATTTATTTATTGATATCAGATTATTGCAATTTATAAATAAATTATAAATTATGGGCCAGATTCGATAGTCATCATTATCAGTATTGATATAGCGCATGTTTATTATTATCATTACCGAAGGATTAAATTTATCGGGCAATTATGTCGAAAAGTTTTCATTTTTGTTAGACAGATCTTTTTAAATCAACTGGCTGACGAGTTCAGTTTTTGCTAAAATTTCTGCATAAACCAAATAAATTAAGCTTATGTTCTCTATATACAGGTTTAGTTCCAATAATAACCGGATTTATAAGCGTTGTTTACATAATAGTAAAAAACAATTATTGCTTAAATGAGAGATAAATGACAATTAGTAAAGGTTTTATAATGCTTATGTGTACTAAAATAATGTTGCCATATTTTGATTACTATTTTTTTAAAGTTACAGTATTCTGATTTTATTTTTATTAAATACACATTTGTCAAGGTGAGACTTCTCTAAAGAATCTTTAATGTTCGACCTTTACAATAAAAATAAAAAGAAACGTCCATCCTTTACAATAACATTTTATAATATCTAAAAAGAAAACGTCCATCCCTTACAATAACATATTATAATATATAAAAAGAAAACGTCCATCTCTTACAATAACATATGATAATATATGAAGACAATGTCCATCCTTTACAATAATATATATAAAAAGAAATAAAATAACTTAAATCGAACAGCAGAAATCAAATTCGGCCGAATGAGTACCGGTTAAATTTCTATCTGTTTTCAGAATCAATGAGAACAGCTGTAAACTATTGAACCATGTTTAACGTCCGGTCCATTGCCCAGGCCCAGGTCCAAAATTGTTCGTGTTAATACATCAGGTCAAATAAAAATGTTCTTCGAATAAACTATATATTTAGATTAATTTTGGTAAAAAATATGAAATTATTTATAGATCGTCAGGAATTTCAGGCAAATCTAGTCTGCTTGTTATTTCTCGTGTATTGATGAGTTTGCTAGTGTACATGTGATTCGGATGTTTTGGTGATTCAATATTAAGTTGAATTTTATCAGCTTCCAAGAATTGTTTCTTAATTTCTCTATTACCATCCTCTTTCATCTCGTAAAGCCAATAACCAATTATGTTACAAAGAACAGTTGAAGTAGGTCGTTTATTTAAATCATGAACCATGCATTTCTTAGCCAAATCAACATAACAATCAGGTGTTCCCTTGCCAAATTCTGGTCTTTTGCCCTGACAAATTTTTAATGAAAGACTAATGTCGAAAGATTCACCATCAAATGCTCTTTTTCCAGTTGAAACCTCAGACATGATGACTCCAAAGCCGTAGATATCAGCCGCTTGCGTGAACGGTTTACCCATTAAAACTTCAGGCGCTACGTATGGCATAACACCATTAATTCCTTCTTTTTGTTTCATGTTAGATGATGTTGAAAGTCCTAAATCTGTAATGTAAGCACTATGTAAATGATTTTGCAAGATATTTCCAGAATGTAAATCTCGATGAATCAATTCTTGAGAATGGATTGATTCAAGGTCTGAAGCGATACTATATAACAAATTCAATTTATCTTTCCATTTCATTTGTGCTACTGAACCAAGATTTTGACGAAATGAACCTTTAATCGCATATTTCAAAACGATAATGTAATCTTTAGATTTATCATCTCTTGATATTCCATAACATTTTAAAAATGATGGATTTTCGTATCCGATATCGCAAAATGTTTTCAACTTTTATTAAATAAAATTTTTAAATAAAAAACAAAAACATTAGAATTATTTCATTAATAAATTCTTGATTGCATTAATATTACCTCTTCGACAAATTCTTGATTACATTCATTTGAACCATGAATCAATTTAAGTGCAATTGTTGTCCAAAACTTTCTACTTTTATCGAGCCAATTCGCATAATATACAGTTGCGAATCCACCTTTTCCTATCTCTTATATTTTGAAATTCGTTATAAGGAATCCATAATAATTGATATTTTTCATCATCTAGTATTTTTTTCAAATTATCATTAACGTTCTCATATGATGATTTGTTCATCCTATTTAAACCCCTTTCTATTCGATACCAATGATTAGCTCGTTGTATATCTCTCGGTACACCGATTCCATTTCGATAACAGTCACCAACTTCTAAAATTGCATTAGCATAGCCCATATCCGCGGCTTTTTTAAAATATTCAAATGCTTTCTTTTCACCTTTTTCGACTCCATTGCCTTCAAGATAACAACGCCCAACCATATATGTTCCACCAGCGTGCCCCATCTCTGCAGATTTTTGATAATAAATGAATGCCTTGTGTTTATCCATTTCAACTCCACTTCCATTTTTATAACAGAGTGCAACACTATGTGTTCCATTAACATTCCCCATCTCTGCAGATTTTTTAAATTATTCAAATGCTTTCTTATCATCCTTTTCAGCTCCAATTCCATTTTCATAACAATATCCAACAGCAAATGCTCCATCGACGTTACCCATCTCTGCTAATTTTTTATTATAAATAAATGCCTTATTTTCGTCCTTTTCAACTCCAATTCCTTTTCGATAATAATATCCAACTTTATATATTCCTTTAGCATCACCTATATCTGCAGATTTTTGGTAATAAACAAATGCCTTGTATTCATCCTTTTCTACCCCTATCCCATGTTCATAATTGTATCCAAGGGTATTATAATTCATTTTACTTTTTAAATGTGAGAAAATCAAAAATCTGAATGCGCTGTTTAAATAATTTAAATGCAAGTGTATTACCATTTTATAAAGATTTGCATCACTATCGAGTGGTACAACTTTTTATAGGTAACGACCCAAACCTTAAAATTTTTTTTTTATCTTTTTTTTTTAATCGACCAATTTTTGATTCTTGCTTTTTATATATTTTATTTCTTCAACTTTTTTTAACTTTTTATATTACTTTTATCATTATTAGGATTGTATTTTAAATATATTATAACAATGCCACAATCTATTCATCAAGTTCTACTAGCTAAAACTATGTATATTTTAGAACGAGACCTACATTATAATGTGCATGTTTAATTGAAAGAACTTCTTTCGATCTTGAATTATTAATCGCTTTATAATCTATCATTGAATTTTATATTATATTAAATTGGAATATTATCGAGATTAAATATTGTCTTATTGAATAAATTTCATTGATGGAAAACCATGTATGATGCATTTTTATTCAGTTATTTTAACTGTTAAGTAATAAATTGAAAGCGATTGATGCCAAATAATTATTGTAAGTGATAATAATATTACCTTTTTTTTAAAATTTATATAGTTATGATTATTCGATCAAGATTAATATGATCGAGTAATTATTAAATAATTGCTAATCGTAAATGAGTTTGAACCCTTATAGGATATTATTTAGCTTCAAAGTGCGTTATTAATGGCAAGACCAAATTCATAGTCGTCAAAGTTTTTGATCAAAAAAAAAATACGCAAATTTCAGTATTAAAGAAGCAGAGGAGATTATTAGTGAACAAATAAGTGTAATTTGTGAAGAATTTTATCATGGTTATATTTTCTAATTTATATATCTAGACTGGATTGTTGACTTTGTAATTTATTGCATAAAATTACAATGTCTTTAATTGTTTTGAAATGCAAATCCAACTATTACTTACAATAACATCATTATTACATTTTATATATCGATATAATTAAGTCTATGAATAGTAATCATTTATATTACTTAAATATTTTTTTTATATTAAATTGAGTATATTAGTCATTATCAATGTTTTTTTTTTTATTAATATTTATTTAGAATGTAAATATAATTATTTATCACCTAATGATTGGATTTTGTTTAAAGAAAATCGGAAAATCTAGATTATCATAATTTATAAATAAATTACAGCTGTTCTTATAAATTCTTGACCGAATTCGATGGGTTTGAATTTAACGTTATCGGTAGTAATACAATGTATGTTTATTATTTCCGTCACTGGTCAAATATGACATTTTAAAACACGTTCATTGCCGTAAAATAAGCAAGTTTTCTGTAGATTGAATTCTTGAGTGATTTTGTATTGAGGAATTCTCATTACTGTTAGAAAGACAGTTAAGTCTAAATTATTCAGAACTTTTTTTAATAAATATGCTGACTGACAAGAACAGTTTTAGCTAAACATTCTACATTCAATTAAATATGTTCTCGATGTACAATGACCGATTTCTAATAGTAAATCGTCTGGGCTAATTTTTTTAAATGTACTAAAACAGATATAATTTGACACCTTTTTAAATCTTAAATAAATTTTGATCCACTGGACCATTTTTAATGAAACAGCTACCAAAATGTTCTTCACATCGAGACGATCCTAAAGAGCCCAAAATTATCAAAATCCAATCACTGGATCACAAGAACGCTAAGGATTTTTACGAGGATGACGCACCTATAGTGTGGGGTAAGCAGTCTAACCGATTACCCCGCATTATAGGTGCGTCATCCTCGTAAAAATCCTTAGCGTTCTTGTGATCCAGTGATTGGATTTTGATAATTTTGGGCTCTTTAGGATCGTCACGATGTGAAGAACATTTTGGAAGCTGTTTCATTAAAAATGGTCCAGTGGATCAAAATTTATTTAAGATTTAAAAAGGTGTCAAATTATATCTGTTTTAGTACATTTAAAAAAATTAGCCCAGACGTTAACTTATAAATATCTTGTTTACATAATATGAAAACACAATTATTGTCTTAATGAGGGATAAATGAATACTGGATAAAAGTTTATAAGGCTTCAAAAAAAAAATTAAAAATAATGTTGCCATATTCTGGATATTATTTTTTTTAAAGATATTTTTATTTTTTTTATGAATGCATACTTGTCTTGGTCGTGATATTGCTCTAAAAACCATAACTTTCCGTCTTTACAATAACTTATTATAATATATAAAAAGAATAAAGTAACATGATGAATATCAGCATTACTGCATTATACTTTCTTTTATATTTCGATATGTTTAAATCAAAACTTATCGAATTTAGAATTTATTTATTATTCCAGAATTTATGAGAACAGTTGTAAAGACCAACAACCATCAGAATCAATATGAATTTAGACATGGTATACATTTTTCTTAAAACGTGTTGTCGAGATTACTGCAGTAAAAGATAAATTGAAGCTCTTATAAGATGTGTGCTCAGCAGTCGTTAATGGTTTCACACGGCCGAATTCCTCAATATATTACTGTACTTGTATGCGACGTTTTAGATATCGATAATTGGTTTTGTTCAATATAAACTTTCATTTGAGAATAAAATTGATTAGATATTATGCATGAATCAAGATTTTTACCAGCCAAAGAATTTGGCACCACCATATTGCAAGACATGTACGTTCTATGGAAAAATTCGGGTTTATGGTATTGGTGAATAAAACATGTGAGGAATAGCTATCCTTCACCTGGTGGTACAGTTATAGTTTCCTGTTCATGATTTGCAATTTTTTGCGGGGATAATGTTCCTGATACAGTTGCCGGCAGGTTGTATCCTCTGGAATGCTTATTGGTGTTGCTGATTCATTGTTTTATGACATTTAAAGCAATGTCATTATTTACAGCACCATGTACTTGATTAAGAGAATAATATTTTATACCTCTTAACAAAAATTTGTATAAACGATAATCTGAAATTTAAATTTCTGCTCTATTTTGCCCTAATAATGTAGTTTATGCATTTTACTGTCAATTATACTTATACATAATGTTAAAAAATTATTTTGCTATTGGCTAAATTTAAATGGCTATATATTACTTTTTTTTTTTTTTTTTAAAAAAAAAAAAAAAAAAAGAATTACTTAATAGATTTATATATTTTCCTTTAATAAAAAACTTTGTTTTTTATATGTATGCAATTGACTCTATATAATGAATTCTCTCTGGATACTGTATAACGAGCTCAGAAATTTCAAAATCTATGATAGTTCGGTCTAAAAATTACTACATGCTCTAATAAACATAATAATGTTCTAACGAATTTTTTTTCTTTCAGAACCAGCATTTCGTTATAGAAAGAGTTTGCTGTAATTTCTTTTATATGATAATGGAAATAACGTTAAATATTACATAAGGAACTAAGAAAAATTTTCCTTACGAAATATAAAAATAAGTATCAGAAAGTTATTAAACGATAAAGAATGTTAATGGATAACCTAGATTTCTTTTTTGTAAACTTAAGGATGATATAATGAACCAATTTTTATGAGCTCGGAATTTTTTATTTTGTGAATATTATATAAAGATTTTACCGAACATGGTTTTTTTTATAAATATAATATCAACGATCATTTTAAGTAGCAAGTATTTTAAAAATAGAATAGGCAGTTTATAATAATATCAACAGTCTATAACAATGGCGGTCTATAATAATATTGGCAACCAAAAAAATTTTATTACATACGTAGGTACGTACTAGAATGGTAACTCAACTAAGTAAATCAAAACTATGTCAGCAATATTACTGTATTAGTAATTTTACTATGATCAGATTTTTTATCAGTGAGATCAAAATCACGATTAAATATCATTTTACTTTATTTAATTAATGAGCAAAAGCACAAAATTCTAACCTATTCAACTTGATATTGCACTTCTCTTTCTAATTTTTTTTTATCCGAAAACTTTTCGCAAAGACCATATCTAAAAAGTTACGTTCGATTTTTTGTGACAATTCTAGTAAAGGTTCGACTTGTGCGTTTAAAATACAAATTTTTTCATTAAAATCAATGAAATTCGGATGTCTATAAGACGAAGTTTCAAAATTTATTAATAGAAAATTCTAAAGTGTAACTTTTTTCCAACATTTAATAAGTTACTTGTGAAAATTTCAAAGTAATTCATTGGGTTTTCAATAAGTTATACCGTTTTAAAGTAATTATGATATCGATATGTAATATAGCAGTAATTAACGTTAAGCAATAATTAAATTAACATGAAAAATCTGTAATATATCAAATTCCATAGTTTTGCTCACATAGATTGATTTATTTAGTTGAGTTACCACCCTAGTACATGGCATTTTAATACATCGTGGTGAAAATATTTCCTAATACTGATATTAATACTAATACCTAGTTTATAACCTTAACCTAACTCCTGTAAATCATTAATTTCCTGGACTATCAATAATAACATATGTCACTCACCTTGTGATATTACTCTTCAATACGTAATACTTTCAAACCATGATAATAAAAGGATTCAATGATACTGAACTTAATTTGGATTTCTAACGGCTTCTTGGCAAAGCTTAAATGCTTTAGCTTAAATTTCTCGGTTTTAAATCGTAATGATATAATGTATCTTAAAAAGGAAATTTGATTTTCTACTAACAATATTAGTCTAAAATCATAATATTTATTCGCCACTAATATTCTCACTATTATTACATCACTGACATGTCATCATTAATTAAATATTTCATTTAAAAATTCGATATAAAATACCTATTCCAAATTTTTTTCGTTATTATTATTTTTAAGCCTTTTTGTTATTATATTTTATCGTAAAAATACTTTGATCAAAATGGTTTATTTAAGTCGTCTCATATCTGATGCTCATTTAGACAAAGAAAAGGAGGTGCACGGCAGTCAGGTTGTAATTCTGATTTAACAAAATCATTTTATTATTGAATTTTTTTATGTTTAATATATATATATATATCATTTTTTGTATGATAAAAGGCATTCTCAACTTCGGTTTACGGTTCTCGTTGGGATATTGAACCAATTCCAAAGTAAGATCGATTAAAATTTTTATATTGCATTTTTTTTGTTTTTAAATATCTTGATAGATAAATTTTTTGTAATTGTTCTTAATAGATATTCACTACCTGACAATGAAATGCCCGCAAAAATCGCTTATAAACTCATTAGAGATGATCTTCAGGTAAATTATATCTTTATTAACTATTTTAGGATAAAAAATATTTAACTTTATTTTTTTTCATAATACAAGTTGGACGGTAACCCGGTGTTAAACTTGGCAGCTTTCCTTACCACTTACATGGAAGAAGAAGCTGAAAAATTAATGACAGAAAATATGTCAAAAAATTTTATCGATTATGAAGAGTATCCTATGACTGTTGAATTACAGGTACAAAATTTCATTTCGAGCGATGATGGTCATTTTAATTAATATCGATGTATATAATGAAATTCTTTTATTTTTTGTAATTTGTTTTTAGACTCGATGCGTCAACATTATTGCAAATCTTTTTAATGCTCCAAAGAATGAAGATGCAATAGGTGTTTCAACTGTAGGTTCTTCAGAAGCTATGATGCTTGCTGTATTAGCAATGAAAAAGTTATGGAAAAAAAGAAGGGAGGCCGAAGGAAAGCCCACCGATAAACCGAACATAGTAATGTCTGCATCGGGTATTTATCATTATGTCGTTTATTTATTGTAATTTACATCTCACGTGATATTCTCTAATATAATAAGTCTTTTGTACTCTTAATTGTTTAAATAGTTCAAGTTTGTTGGGAAAAAGGTAATTTTTTATTTTTTTCTTTATATACGATTTTTTAAATTTAACCTTCCTTTTTTAATCAATAAATAAATTATTTAGCCGCTAGATATTTTGAAATCGAAGAAAAATTTGTTTATCTATCAGAAGGAAAATATATTTTAGATCCTGAAAAGGCCGTTGAACTTGTAGACGAAAATACAATTGGCATTGCTGTTATATTAGGGTAAACATATCATTCGACTCTTCCATTAATAATTTCGATTTCTTAATTGTCCGGAGCGTAGCACTCCACTTCAATGATACTGATTGGTTGAATACATGATTATTTACATGATATGCCCCGGACATATAATGTCGGTCAGTGCATAGTGATAGGGACAGCACAAGTTCATGTAATAATATTACTAAGATCCATCTAACCAGACTAAAGGATAACGTGAATTTACACTGCCCTTTATTATGTACTGTCTGTAGATTTCCTGTATAATATCTTTATTAATTTTGTTATTTCCAAGTTAGATCGACATACACAGGACATTACGAAGATGTGAAAGCAGTTAATGATCTTTTGCTGGCCAAAAATAAAAAAACTGGTTGGGATGTGCCAATTCATGTTGATGCCGCATCTGGTGGATTTGTCGCTCCTTTTGTGAATCCTGATCTTGTTTGGGATTTCAGGTTAATACATTTTATTTAACTTTAAAGATATGCAATTTGCAATGTTACAGTGGCAATCACAAATACCGTATCTCACATGAATTAAAATTTATTTGGAAAAAAAAACTTTTTATCTAATTCTTCTAAACTAATGACTAATTCTAATATTTATATTTTATTGATGATTGAAATTAGCCATATCCTCAATAAGACACCTTTATTTTATTTTTATTATTAAGAAAATATTATATATTTAAAAGTTTAATTCATGTGGTGACTGAACAATGATTGGCTCATAGCATATAAGATATCGATATTGAATTATTCATATAATAATATATAGGCTCGAATTGGTTCGATCCATAAACGTTTCGGGTCATAAATATGGTTTATGCTACCCGGGTATTGGATGGGCTCTTTGGAAATCAAAAAAGTATTTACCTGATGAATTGGTTTTTAATATAAATTATCTTGGATCTAATCAGGTATAAAAATTTATTTTATTTTTATGAAATACCGAAAATCAGAAGTTCAAAATCCGATCAATTCATTATTTAATTAACTTACAGCCATTTTGTTTATTAACAATTGTCGTGAATGATAAATTTGATACTATGAACTCTCGAAATTATCGATTTTAACTTCTGATAAATCGGGATTTTATATTATATCCATTACTATTTAAATCTGACTTTTATTCTTATTTTCAATTTTTTTTCAAGGCTTCTTTCACCTTGAATTTTTCCAAAAATGCCTCAAATGTGATCTCTCAATATTACGTTTTAATTCGACTTGGACGTCAAGGATTTACCTCGATCATGGAAAATTTGATGGGTATTGCTGATTATCTTGCTTCCAGGTTAGAAGCAACAAATAAATTTGAAATTCTGAGTGATAGAAATGGAAATTGTGTGCCACTTGTAGCTTTTAGGTTGAAAGCCAAAGATATACATTATGATGAGGTTTGTAAAATTCTTTAATTCAATTCTCGATTTAAATTCGGTATCAAATATATATATATATATATAAACTTGTATTAATAAATTTTTTAATAAATTTTGTTAGTTTGATGTTGCCCATCGTATTCGTGAACATCAATGGATTGTACCATCTTATACTATGGCACCGAACATTCAACATATCAGAGTGTTACGCGTTGTAATACGTGAAGATTTTTCGCGTGAACGATGCGATCTATTTGTTGCAGATTTGATGCATACTATTGATTATTTGGATAAAGTGGATAAAGAGACTCTTCATATAAAGAGGTATTTTATAATTTTTATTTCCTTCGTAAGTAAAAGTTTTAAAACTTTATTCAAATGTTTTTTTTTCAATTTTTTATTTATAGAAATGCGGCTGGAAGTTGGAAAGCCTTAAAAAGTATCTCACTTATGACATTTGACAGCCAATCTCATAAAACCAATGGGGTTTGTTAAATTATTGAATTTCTTGACAGTTAAAATGTTATGAATTTAGAATATTTTGGATTTTGTTTTATGTAAATGATTTTTTTTAAGTTTATTAAAGAACTCGTACATACGTACGTACTTTTAAAAAGTTACCGTGTAACATGGTATAATAAAAATGATAATAAATTTTGAAGCAAAGACACCTGTTTCTTTTTGCAATGTTTGATCAATTAAATTCAAGACGTGATAGTCATATAAGTTGAGCAATATTTTTTATATCCGGATATCAGTCAGTCAAAAAAGCACATAGAAAATCTAGGACAGGTTACGCTAACTCCGATCCTCAATTAAAAAATAAATTCATTAAAAAAAGAATTTTCTGAAATTTTTCAATTGTTTTTAAAATAGCTCAAACAGAAGATTTGCGATTCTTTATTAAATATGAATAATATTTATTCATATAATATTGTAATAAAAATAAAATCGAAATCGAAGATAATTTTAATAATGAAACATTTATAAAAGTAATAGTAGAAAATCTCACAAAATAATGTTTAGGAAATTTTATTTGTGATAGTAAAAAAAGCTCAGTAAAAAGCTCACTATTTCTATTAGTGTACAAGTAATTTATGATTCTGTAGTAAAATACAAATTATAGTTCAAGTTTCTTCTGTATAATGAATATTGTCGAAAGGTAAAGAAGCTAGCGGCTATAAAAAAACTCGAAAAGAATTGCGAGCATGTAAAAAAAAAAAAAAAGAATGCTGTTAAAAAATTATACAATTGCAAATGAAGCTAAAATGTTTTATAATTTTTTTTTTGGTTATATTTTTCTACATCCCTACAAGGTAAAATTCTAATTGTATTTTAAATATCATATGTCTTATTAAATGTTAAACTTATCGTCATTATTATTCTAATTTCTTTACGACTGTATTTAAATATTAGGTTTGGTAATCTATCCCAGATCTTTCATATGCGTAAAAAAATATGCTGAATATATTGTATGTCGAAATAGAATTTTTGTGGATACCGAATCAACTTGTGTGCAATTGAATTCTAGTCAGATTCGGTTGGTTAAGAAATTCAATTCCACTTAATAAATGGATTTAAATTATCCTAATCATTATCGAACCAATAAAGAATTTTATATACTGTGTAGATAAAAAAATAAATGAGATTGGAACTCTTTGTTCGTCAAATAGCTTTAAAATTTTTAAATAATCGAGGCAAAAGAATGTTAATTTTTATCTAACAATGCATTTGAAAAGAACTAATTTCTCGATGGCAAATCTGTTAAATGTTGTCATGAAGCCTTTATTTTATTGCACAAAGATTATAATTTCTGTATTAAAGTTTTCAAGGTCCATTAAAAAATATACCTATAGGAATTGCCGAATTTTGGTATTCCTATCGGCAGAACATATGACATACTTTGTAGTTTACATCAAGGTGCTTTACAATATGCGGTATGAATTTAAATTCAAACTTTAAACAAATTTAATGTATTATACAAATATATTTATTTGTAGATTTCTGTGCAATACAGGTACATTCATTAAAGAATTAAACGTATAAATGAAAATTTTTTCAATCGTTTTAATAAATTTTTTAATCGACAATGATTGATGGATTGTAATTAAATGATCCAAAATTTTTCTTTGTACACTTAGATGTTTTATTGATCTCAAACTCCCGCTCCTGTAATAATGATAAAAATTTTGTAATACGTATCCTGTAGAATCTTTAATGATCATTAAATTGAAAATAAAAGCAACTGATTACTACTTTACTAAATTGATTAAATGTTTGGTATATTGAACATTCAAGAATTTATAGGCCTGAGCAAGAAGATGTAAGAAATGATGTTTGAAGATTAGCTTCGATAACACCTGAAATAATGAATCAACAAAAAGGCAAGATCGGTGCGTGAAAAAGAGAATGCAGACCAAAATAACGAATGGACAAATAATAAAATAAATGTCTAAACGTAATACCTTAATCTAAAAAAGTTTTGCGATGCTGTTTCTGTACTTGAATTTCATTTGTAAAGCTTTCTTACTATTGTGTTAGTACAAACAATAGGATCATGTAACAGATGCAAATAAAGATAAAATGATGGCAAAAAAGATTTTTAGCTGAAAATGATATGGATCATTGGTAAGTAAAAACATGTAATATGTTGGGCAATTATTTATGATTTCGTTAAAAAACGTTAATCATATTTTTGCCAGTGATGAACGATTGATTATTAAAAATTTCTTTTTACAGTCTAGCGATTACGTAATTAGAATTAAAGTTACATAAATTTGTCGTTATAAGTTATATGGTAGGACTCAGCAAAAAGAGGCTTCGGGAAAATCACATGATTTTGAGAAAATCATTACTAAATTAATATATTATATAAAATATTAAAATCTGATTGGTTGGTCCGAAGCCTGTGGGCTCCCCCAGATATTTGAGTCATAAATTCTAAATATTTATTCGCAAAAAAAAAAAAGAACCAAAATCATTAAGTAATGATGCCTAATCAATCCATGGCGCTCTTGCAGATTTTTTTATAGATTACAGCGGGTTGATTACTTTATAATTTATGTTTGTCCGCATGCATTTAAATATAAAATATGTTGAATGAATTAACACTGCCGACATCACGCCAAGTGACAATTTACTAAAAATATATACTGCAACTAATAAAATGCCAATCCTCACCCTATGTGATGTCGGCTAAATGAACTTTCGGTGAACGGCGAGATAAACAGTACTATTTTTTTTAAATTTGTAACCTAATACATAATGCTCTAGCCCTATAATACGCCTCCGTTTGATTATTAGTCTAACTAGAATTTGTGATGATTGATGTATACCCAGCATATTTATACTGTAATAAAAAAATCATTCAGCTTGTTACTTTTTCTATACTCCCATAAGAGATATCGGCAGCACAGCATAGCCACAAATTAGCCATATTGGGACGCTTTGTTCCACGGTGAGCTTGTTTATGATTCTTTTACGAGTCTTGGCAGTCTGGGGCAGTGTGGGGACGATTTCTTGGCAATTTTTTATGACGCAGAAAATTCGTTACACGAATTTTCACGTTACCCTTTCACAAAATCGTGGCATGACGATGTTTCTACTAAACGGAATTCTAGATCGGCAGCAGGAGATATTAATAAATATTATATTATATATATACTGTACTATTACTTGGTGAACGTATATATAAATTATTACGTATGTTCTAATGATAAGTAACGGAAAATCTCGTTTATCCGGTTACTTTGCACTGTTTCACAATATCAATATATGTAGTGTTATACCCGATATTGATATAGGTCACATGTAGGTTAATCACATGACAATTTCAGTGCATATACAAACAATGTTACACGGACGCCAAGAAAACTAGTAAAACTACATATCGGTTTATTTTTGGAATTGGCCAACAACTTCTGATCCACTGGTCCGTTTTAGATGATTTAACTACCAAAATGTTCATCTCAATGAGAGGATTCTAACGAGACCAAAATCCAATCACAGGATTCCAAGATAGTTTGAATTTTATACAAATTTAATAGGAAATTTAAAATTTTTAGATAAATATTTTAAGCCTGAATAACTTCTGATCCACTGGTCCATTTTGGATGATTTAACTACCAAAATGTTTGTCTCAATGAGACGATTCCAACAAGCCCAAAATCATTAAAATCCAATTACGGGATTCCGAGATAGTTAAGAATTTGCTTAATCAGCCAATCAAATTAGATATGGGTTTTTTACATATAAAACCCATATCTAATTTGATTGGCTGATGATACAAATTCTTAACTATCTCGGGATCCCGTGATTGAATTTTAATAATTTTGGGCTTGTTGGAATCGTCTTATTGAGACGAACATTTTGGTAGTTAAATCATCCAAAATGGGCCAGTGGATCAGAAGTTATTCAGGATTAAAATATTTATTTAAAAATTTTAAATTTACTATTAAATTTGTATAAAATTCAAACTATCTTGGAATCCTGTGATTGGGTTTTAATGATTTTGGTCTCGTTAGAATCCTCTCATTGAAATGAACATTTTGGTAGTTAAATCATCTAAAACGGACCAGTGGATCAGAAGTTATTGGCCAATTCCAAAAATAAACCGATATGAATAGTTCACATCGATAATTTAGTTCTTTATTATATTTTATTTCTTTTATTTATATCTTTTATCTATCGGTTATATTATCTCAATCATAACTAATCAATAGAGCCGATATATTATAACTGATAGATATAATCGTTCTTTTTATATATTATATAACATGTATAAATATCACCGATATTCCCTACCAGAATGTAGATAGTTCTTAACAACTCAATTAAATAAATAAACTATTAGTGTCTTCATACACTAATTAACAAAAACCCTATACTCGTGTCTTCATACACGTGTATAATCGTTTGTAATCGTTAAGTGGTTTAACGATTGACCACGTGATTACTGAGACGATTCTCACGTTAATAAGTGATAGTAAAAAGTAGTTATAGTTTTATTGATAAACTGATACGACTATCAGTATCCTCATATACCTTTAGCCGTTTGCCTCTTTCATAAAAGCAAATCACAACAAAACCTCTATATACACAATCACGTGTAATTTACTAAACCGTAAGGCTTTCAATTATTTTAAGCCCCAGTTCCGCTGAACCGATTTAGAGGTGGTTTAGTGTAACAGTAGTTTAATAATTCATACAGGGGCTACCATTGCATTGTGGACACTTTTTGGATTGTAATTACATGAAATCAGGTAAGTAACCGCAGCACGAAATTAATGTCACGTGTTCGGTAGATCACACGGTATAACATACTAAAATTTTGTGCAATTTCGTTAGATCGCGCAGAAGTTATGTAAAAATTACCACATTCGTGGTTTTTTTATTGGTACAAAGGTTCGAATTTTTACATTTTTTTTTTTTTTTACAATTTTTTTTTTAACAAAAAAAAAACTAATTATATTTTAATAATCTATGGGTCCACCCCCGGCTTCTATGCAAGCATCGACCCGATTGATCATACTATCGACCAGCCGACGGCAAAGTTCCGGTGGTGTATCTTTCCACGACTTTATGACGAGAGCATCAAGTTCATTGAGATTACCCGGCCTCTCTTTTCGGCGTAAAGACTGCTTTACTTCGGCCCAAAGGTTTTCAATTGGATTGAGATCGGGGCTCTGCGGGGGCCAATCCATCACACGAACTTCATTTTCAACCAAAAAATTTAATGCCTCTGTTTCCACGTGGGGTCTTGCATTATCCTGAACAAAAATTGGGCGCCCACGTCCTTTGTTTGCTGGAAACTTTTTTATAGTCGGGAGAGCATACTTACGAAGGATTTCAAGGTGCGAGGCACCAGTGCAGGAGGATTTCAGCGGGACAAGGGGCCCCACCCCGTAATATGAGAAGCAGCCCCAATACATACGACCTGGACTACGCTTTACAGTGCAGTCCAAACAATCAATATCCCATTTTTCATGTGGTTCACGCCACACTTTGCTGGGGGAACCTAAAAAGAGACGGATATAGGTCTCGTCCGACCACAACACACGTCTAAAATTCCGAACGGTCCAATTTTGATGCTCAAGTGCCCAATTATATCTTTTTTCCATGTTATCCGCAGTGATAAGCGGCTTTGAAGTGGCGACACACGAATTCAAGTTTAAATCGTGCAATGCACGACGTATGGTACTTTCCGAAATTGTTATTCCGTTTTGGAAGTTGTAGTGGTTGGTGATTTGCGTGAGACTGAGACGGCGGTTGCCGTTGGTGACGAAGCTTTTTAGGTTTTCCTGGTCAGAATGGGAGAGA
Source organism: Gigaspora rosea (assembly GCA_003550325.1). Taxonomy (NCBI): domain Eukaryota; kingdom Fungi; phylum Glomeromycota; class Glomeromycetes; order Diversisporales; family Gigasporaceae; genus Gigaspora; species Gigaspora rosea. The sequence goes on from QKWP01000819.1 coordinate 107,306, forward strand.
ATTTTTGACTTACCGGCCCTTTTTTTTTTCTTTTTTTGCGCCTCCGCGCCCAACCTTTTGTACTCTTCTATGACGTTTCCAACAGAACTTTTGCAGCAACCAACTGCTGCCGCAATAGTACGAAATGAATCTCCACGGTTGTAGCCATAAATTATTGCTCCACGTTGACTTTCTGTTAAATCTTTCAAACTGCCCATAATTGTGGGAAAAAAATTTTTTTTATTAGTTTACACCTGATTCGTCATACAAACATGCCCCTTTTTATATCGCGTCACGTTACCTTGATGTCGCACAACATTTGTACGAAATTTGAAGCGATTCTAAAAAAAATTCAATTTTTTGTGAATTTTTTTTTAAAAAAAAAAATTCCAAAAAATTGATCTTCGTACCGATTCAAAAACTCTACTTTCGCCTATTTTTTGCTTAACTTCCGCGCGATCTAACGAAATTGCACGAAATTTTAGTATGTTATACCGTGTGATCTACCGAACATGTGACATTAATTTTGTGCTGCGGTTACTTACCCGATTTCGTGTAATTACAATCCAAAAAGTGTCCACAATGCAATGGTAGCCCCCTGTAGATATGCGCCAAGCTGACAGGTGTCGGAATTTATGGGCTATTGGCCGGTACATATTGGGCAGTTTCATCAGATTTATATAATTGTCTATACGAGTGATGCAGGCGGAGCTTAGGCATTGGGATGGGTTGCACCGTAATTGAGTTATAACTAGTTTTTTTGCTTTAAACTACGGAATGCTATAATTTGCTTATTATTATATGCGAATATAATTATGTAACTTTTATATATAACTAACAATTTTCTTTTATATATTATATGTATTCAAATTGAGGCCTTTGCTAAAAAAAATGCCCTCCGAAACTATGTAAAATTTATGAAATAAATTTAAATATATTAATTTGAATTAATTTTTTATTTATTTTATAGAACTTGGTGAGCTCTATAAATAAAAAAAAATCAATTTCAAATTAAATCATTGGATGATTAGTAAATTTAAATTTCAACATAAATTTTACATAGCTTCGGAGTTCTTTATCTTAGCAAAAACCCAATTAATTACATGTACTGTATTCATTATAATTAGAGGTGGGCACCATGCGCATGGGTGCATGCATGCATGCATCATGCGTGCGCATGGTTTAACAATCTATATACCAAAAATGCCCATACAAAGAAATACTTTGCTATATTACGAGTTGTGAGTAGGGATGTGATTCTGCTCATCTGAACTCTGTTCGTCCTTGTTCGGAACCCGTGCTACTATAGGTTGGGAAATATCAGGCCCGCCGGTTTAAGCTACTTGGATAGTAAACGAATAATAAGGTAATTGGGATGGGCTTAGATGGATACCGGTGTTACTATCCGGTTGGGAGATATCAGACCCGCCGGTTAAAGCTATCGGGATAGTGAACGAAGTGGACATCACATGATAACGTTATATAGGGTCGATATATGAAACACACTTGGATCTTTATTCATAAAATGAGAACGAAGTCTAAGATACATGCAAGGCAGATACATTGGTCTTTTATACATGTTGACTACCTAGAATTCCTTCCTTCCCGAGGCATTCATCGGGTTAACTTCCTTCCGATATTACTAATCTTTAATTCCCTTAACACCAATGAAACTTTCCCTTCGCGACTCTACCCAATTCAAGTCTTACAGCCGAAGTATAACCATTTAAACATTCCCGTATTATTACTCTTTCAGGCTAGGAGATTGTTGACAATACGTGAAAGCCTGATATTAACATGAGCAATTCGAAGGACGCGTAGACTATACTTCTTAATTGGGCGTGGGATACTTAATATCATCAGCGGGCGTGTTTGAGATATTGGGGATCCGGAGTACATATAATACAATAACGTAGGGTAGGTATAAGTGTCATAATTTAGGAAGGGATAAACAATCATCATCGTGAGACGGTTTAATGTTTACGGATGATCGATCGGATCGTGATGGTGCAGGGATAAAATAACAGGGGTGATGATCATAAGGGAGATTCGGCGCAAAAATATTTTTAATAGTATAAAACGGATAGGTGGTAAAGAGGATAATAAATATTTCGGGAAGAAGGAATCGTGTGGGTTTGTAATAGATGCGAAGGAAAAGATGTAAAAATAATAATATAATAAATAACAATTTCACTTTACAATAAATCAATCAATAGTTCATCAAATAAAACGAATAACAATAAGTCAATACAATATATAAAGAATCCACTCAGAAGACTTTATTATAAAGGAGAGATTCACTCTGACATTGCCTTGAAATTAGAAGTAGGACGAATACATCTGTCTTTTATACATGATAGCTAGCTACATTCCCCAGGTCAACATCCTTCCGTCATTACTAATACACATTTTCCTTAACACCAATTGAATTTTCCCCTCGCGTCTCTATCTAATTAAGTCTTACAACCGAAGCATTAATCTGGAAATTTGCTTTTCTAACTCTTCATCGGGCTAGCAGATTTGCAATAATATATAAAGGCTTTACGATGCTCAGTATTGTTCATGCATCGAACCAACGCGTCACAGATGAATTATTATGGAATTCGGGAATGGTAATAAAATAACAGGGGCGATGATCATAAAGGAGATTTTAGGCGCAGAAAATTTTTAAGAGGGTAACAGCCGAACCAGTTAAACACAAGTTTTTCAATCACATTAAAATCGAATTTGTGCTTACAAGCAAAAAGCTTCATGATCTGTAAATTTCAACCTTTTGATTAACGTCATTTAATTAAATGACTTTTAAAAATGAAATACAGTTAAAGTAAAATGATAATAAAGTTTTTAATTGAATTTGATGTTTTTTGAATAGTATGCCGATTTTAATTAAATATGACGTTTTTATTTAAATGATTAATATTAAAAGTTTATCGATGACATTTTAATTAAAAGTAAAAAACAAAAATTGCGTAAAGTTTATGTCAAAGATTCTCAAATATATAAATACATCGCTTTTTATTTTTTTATTTTTTTACTTCAATTATTTCAATTTTACAAAATGGATGAAGAAAGCTCATTTGGACAACAACTTAATGTAACTGAACTTACCTCCACGCCGAGCTCACTGTTATCTCAAGATGAATTCGGACCAGAAGCACTTGCAGTATATGTAATAACGATAAATATGTATTTTGCAAATGATAAATATGAATTTATGCATATATTCTAAACAGCTGTTTAAATTAACATGTTCGAGCAAACATAATTAATATTCATGTGTATAACCGGTTTTAAAGCAGAGTTTGAAACCCAGATTTTGTGTGTGTTTCGGGAACAGTGTTCAGTCGGGTTTCGAAGCACAATTTAAGCAGGATCACATCCCTAGTTGCGAGCTAGTAAGTATAGCGGCAAACCTTACTATTCTGGCAATACACAGTATGTGAATCCCTAATGCATGTTATTAATGTTATCCATATCCTAGTTAATCTAATATCAAAGATAAAAAAATGTGCGCATAATTAGCGAAAGTTTATTTTTAAAAAATTATAAAAACAGATGACAACTTTGTATATGAATAAAAATAACTGATCCTGTTTTTTTCACACTTTGATTATTAATTCATAAATTCATAAATTGATTACGATGATTTTACATCATGGAAACGTCAAAATGTTGCAAATATTACAGATTTAAAGCAGTAATTTCTCATCACATGAACATAATGATTGGTAAAAATGTACAGGACACTCGTGACGGACGATAATTTTTTATAAGATTCAAAAAGAGTATTTTAAATTGTGTAATCACAATAAATATTTGAAAAACCAAGCACTACTATACCGAAACTTGTAAAAAATTGATTATGGGTTTAAAACTAGCAAATAATATTTTTAAAACATGTTTAAAATATTTTTTTTTAATTAATGGGTCTACAATGGGTTTATAACTAGTAATTATTACATTATAAAAAACATTTTTTTAAAAAAAAAATCATAATTACAACATTATGATTACTAGTAAATAATTAGTTAATAACTAGTTGTCAACTAGTAATTATAGATAGAGCTATTTGTCTTGTTCCTCATAATGGAATACAATAAGTTGGGGTTTTACGAACGCACTGTAATGATAATGTCACCAATCTGCATAACTTCTAAAGCATGTTCTTCCAACCATTCGTAATACTACTCACTTTTACTGCATTTCAATACAAAATTATTTTTGTTCAATATTTAAAGAGGTTTGTGTTTTTGCAAAGTGTTTTTGCAAATCGCCTCTGTTAGTGCTTTGTTTTTCTCTGATCCAAGCTCATTTACTTTAAGATTAGAAGAAATCATGGTGATGTTGATACAAATACTTTTACGCATTAACCACTCATTTCAATTTCCCTTTGATTCATGTTTATTCATGAAGATTCAAAGTCAGGGTAGTGTTCTTGTTTAATGCTTCTGTTAATGCTTTTTCTCCTTCTGTTCCAAATTCATTCCAACAAAGATCTAAAGAAGTAAGAGTAACATTCTTGCAAATTGCCTCTGCTAGCGCTTTTCCACCTTCTATTCCAAGTTCATTCCAACAAAGATCCAAAGAAGTTAGGGTAGTGTTCTTGCAAAGTGCCTCTGCTACTGCTTTCCCTCCTTCTGGTCCAAGTTCATTCCACATAGATCTAAAGAAGTCAAAGTAGTATTTTTGCAAAGTGCCTCTGCTAACGCTTTTCCTCCCTCAGGCCCAAGTTGATTGCTATAAAGATCCAAAGAAGTTAGGGTAGTATTTTTGCCAAGTGCTTCTGCTAACGTTTTTCCACCTTCTGGTCCAAGTTGATTATATGAAAGCTTTAAAGAGGTTAAGCTAGTATTTTTACAAACTATCTCTGCTAATGCTTCTCTTCCTTCTAATCCAAGTGCATTCCCTCCAAGATCCAAAAATGTTAGGGTAGTATTTTTGAAAAGTGCCTCCACTAATGCCTTTCCACCCTCTAATCCAATATCATTAGAACAAAGATCCAAAGAAGTTAGAGTATTATTTTTACAAAGTGTCTCCGCTAATGCTATTCCTCCTTCTGATCCGAGTTCATTATCATGAAGATCTAAAGAAGTCAAGGTAGTATTCTTGCAAAGTGCATTTGCTAATATTTTTCCTCCCTCTGGTCCAAGTTTATTCCAACCAAGACTCAATAAATTTAAAGTAGTATTCTTACAAAGCGCTTCTGATAATGCTTTTACACCCTCAAACTCTAGTCCATTATCATAAAGTTTTAAAGAAGTTAAGGTATTGTTTTTGCAAAGCGCCTTTGCTAATGCTTTTCCACCTTTTGACCCAAGTTCATTCCAACCAAGATCTAAAGAAGTCAAGGTGGAATTTTTGCAAAGAGCTTCAGCTAATGCTTCACCTCCTTCCGGACCAAGTTTATTTTTACTAAGAACCAAAGAAGTCAAAGTAGTATTCTTGCAAAGAGCTTCAGAAAAAGCTTTTCCACCCATTAATCCAAATTTATTCCGACCGAGAGACAAAGAAGTCAAAGAGGTATTTTTGCAAAGAGCTTCTGCTAATGCTATTCCACCCTCTGGACCAAGTTTATTATCATAGATAATTAAAGAAGTCAGAGTAGTATTCTTACAAAGAGCCTTTGCTAACGCTTTTCCACCTTTAGGACCAAGTTGATTCTTTCTAAGATTTAAAGAAGTTAAAGTAGTAGTATTTTTATAAATTACTTTTGTCAATTCATTAACATTTTTAGAATCAAGAAATTTCCAAAAAATATTCCAATTTGAAGCACTTTCTTGATCTTTATCATTATGTTGATTATTTTTGAGAATTTCTTCATAAAATTCTAATACTTTAATATATTTACATTCATTAAAATATTTACGTATTTTCATTCTATTTTCTTCAAGTATATTATTATTATCTTTTGTTGTAAAATTTATATCAATTGATGATTCATTATTGGTAAAATTACTTAAAGTTCTTTTAATAATAGGTCGATTTAAAATTTTTGTAGGAATAAATCTATTAAAAATTTTGAAAAATGGTTTTGAATTATTAGTATATCCTTTAACCAAATCTTTATCTTGTGAAGATTCATGTTGTCGCTTTGTTGTATCGGATGAAGATGCCGCAATCTCATGAGAATCTATTAAGTCAATATTAGGTAAATAAAATAAAGATGATGTAATTTTTCAAGTTCTTTTGAATCATGACTTGAGGAAGAGGTGTTACCTGTAGATGATGGTTCATCAGTAGTAGGTTGATTAAAAACTTCATCAGCATTGAGATGATTTAAAGTTTCGAGGATTAAAGTTGTATCTGGACGATTAGCAGGTTCTTGATCCCAACATTGCTTATAAAGTTCAATGTATTGAAGTGGTGTACCTGCTATGGGCTTTTCTCTCATTTTGTGGAAAATATAAACAATAATCATCTCGTTTGTAAGAGATTGGAATGGTTGTTTTCCACTTGAAATTTCCCAAAGAATTACTCCAAAGCTATAAATATCAGTTTTTTTATTACGAATATATTTATGGTCAAAAAGACATTGAGGATCTATATATGCTGGCATTCCACGAACAATTGAGTTTGGAGTTATGGATATTTCATTTAACTGTTTTGACAATCCAAAATCTGCAATCTTTGGTTGTCCATTATGAATTAAAATATTTTTTGAATGCTATAAAAAATAATATTATAACTTGTATAAATATTTAAATTATTCGATATTCGTAAATAATATATAGTTTTTTATTAAGATAGTTTTAAATATATATGTAACACAAAATACACTTACAAGATCTCGATGAACAATTTTATTATTATGTAAAAACATAAGACCAAGCACAATTTCCTTGGCAATATGTAACTTATCTGTCCATTGTAATCTTTTAAAATTTAACCGTAGATAATCTCGTAAATTTCCATCATTAGCATATTGTAAAACCATATTATAAACTCCATTTTGATCTATTTATTTAAATGTAATATTTAGTATTTAGGGTTAAAATAATTTCAATATTTTTTTAGGGGGGATTTTTTTTAAGAGTCTCAGATAACTATAGATATACCTTTTGTGACTCCGTAGAATGCAATAATATTTTGATGACTACATACTTTTCGTAATAGTTTAAGCTATTATATAAATAATAGAAATTTTAGACATTATATAGTTTGATGTTAATACAGTAGTACTAAAACACACCAATGATTGTCAACACCACATCAATCGTTGTAATAATTTGATATTATTACAATTTAAGAATCAGAAGTTTGTGAAGGTTTTTGGAAGTGTTATTGTCTAGAGTATCAATCAATATTCATTTAGCATAGTTTTTGAGATATATAACTGTGGTGTTAAACATCGCTGGCGCGTTTTTAGTAGACTCGAATTTAATAATTATATTCAGTATTAATACCTCATTAATAAATTCTTTAATAATATTTTCATCTAAATTTATATCAACTTTAAGACACTTAAGAGCAATCTTTAATGCGCAATCTTTCCAGTCATATCTAAAAACTGTTCCAGAACCTCCAACATCAATTAATTCTCCGTTAGTAAATTTATTGTATTCAATATAATTAATACTTTCATCGGAAATAGCTTTTTCAATCCACTCCTCCATAATTTTAATAAAAAGACCCGTTACTTTTGCCTTGTTAAAATAATTTAATGCGTATATATAGTTATGTAGCATGAGTTACACGATTACTAATTGACTAAATGGACTCGATAACGATAAATGCTACATTTAAGATGCGTTGTAAACATTAAAAAATTTAATATTTATGCCATTACTTATTTTGGTTTAGCTTTAGCACATATGTTCCATACATTTGGTGTCTAATTTGGTTAACTTTTGTAGCTCGTAATTGCAAATAATACATATGCAGTTACACGATCGCCACGTTTATCATAAGTGTAAATCGTAAAGACTAATTATGGTTATGTAATAATTAAAGTAAATGATTGGCTGTTATAAGGATCTTAACACTAACATCCGAATACAGCCTTATAAATTCCGATGATAATTTTCTTTTTTGGATTGACCTTTTCTTTCTACTTAAAAAACGGATGTAGATATTAATTAGTTCAAACCAAAGACAGACTTTGCATTCTGAATTGCTCAATCAACAACCATAAACTTAATTTGATACAACTTGTGTAGAACATATTAAAAAAAAATTGAATTGCAGAATTCACCTTACATAACTGAGTTTGTGCTCAAATATTTAATTTGCACAAATAAATGTTTTCATTTGACTACTATAATAAATAAAGTTGCAGAACTCGAAATGAATAAAATAAAGCGTTACACCAATACATGAGTCTTTAAAAATTAGTTAAGTTTGTAGCAATTTTTGTGCAGGGCAAAAATGGTAACTAAATTGCATTTATTAGCATGCTAAACAATTAAAAATAAAGGCATTATATTCTTAATAGCGCAGTAAGAATTTTGTACTCGTATAATTCTATTTATTAAATTATTTCATAAAATAATTAGCAGTCATAGGACATGTCCCCTTAAAATAGGCTTGAAATAAGTTTATAATAAAAATTATAATAAAAACATATGAATTTACTATAAACTTTGGGCTGAAGATCTAAGTAATTAACTTAAAATTAAATTTTACATACATATAGAACAAGAAAAGAAGAAAAATTTGAGCTTAAAAACCGTATTAAAATTTTGTTAATTTTACACTATTTCAAAATGTAACTTCGTCAAAAACAAAAATTTACAAATTTTAAATTAGCAATATATGTAAAATCATGCTCTGAACAACTTTACTTAGGCGACAAAAGTAGGTTACCTTGTAAGAAAAATGGGTTAGCTATATGCTAAAGTTAAAAATTTTTGGTTTGCAATATAAAACCTCTTTTTTGTCAAGATAACCTGCTTTGGGCCTCTAAGTAAACTTGTCCGAATGTAATTCTACTCATACTGAGGTTGAAATGTTTTCTCAGACCTTTTACTAAGTGAAAAATAGGGCTAATGTTAGAGAAAAAATGTTTTTTAAGAAAAAATTTTTTCTCTAACTTTAACCCAGTTTTTTACTTAGTAAAAGGTCTAAGAAAACATGTTTCAACCTTAATACAAGTAGAATTACATGCTGAACAAGTTTACTTAGAGGCCCTAAGTAGATTATCTTAACAAAAAAAGGGGTTTATATTGCAAACCAAAAATTTTTAACTTTAGCATATAGATAACCCATTTTTCTTATAAGGTAATCTACTTTTGTTGCATAAGTAAAGTTGTTTAGAGCATTTTACATTTAATTGCTATTTAAAATTTGTAAATTTTGTTTTTGACAAAGAAAATTTTAAAATAGTGCAAAATTAACAAAATTTCAATATGGTTTTTAAGCTCAAATTGTTCTTCTTTTCTTGTTCTATATGTTTGTAAATTTTAATTTTAAGTTAATTAGTTAAGCTGGGAAAGATCTTCACCCAAAGTTTATAGTAAATTTATATATTTTTATTATAATTTTTATTATAAACTTATTTCAAAGAAACATGTCTTATGACTGTTAGTAATATTAAAAAATAAAATAAAATTTAAGCAAAAAGCTTTTGAAGTGCAATACTTATTGATGCATTAAGTATGCTTTGCTATTTGGCTGGCCAATGGCAATGGCCAAAGGGCCAAAAATATAATTTTATTTTTGCCTGAAACAGCCAAATAAAGCTAGTAATTTGATAGATCCAATATTAATATATGTTTATTACCAATTAATTATATAGCTTTAGCATTTAAAAATATAGCTAAAATGAAGTTTATTTATATGCTTTACATACTTTCTAGTTTCTTGTTTAATGAGACCAAATTTTGATATCTTTAATAAAATAAACAATTCGATATTTAAAATAAATACTGGATTAGAGGTTTTAAAATTAAAAAAAAAATAGCATATTTTAAAAATAAATAAGAATTAAAAATCTTATTTATGTATTAAAATTTTGAAATTGGAAAATAAAAGTAGAGCATTTAAAGACTCACATTTGACAAAATAAGTAAAAAGTTTTTATTGCATAAATCAAAATGCATTGTAAATAATAAAACTTTTGCTCAAATTATATACTAAATCTTTGCTCAAAAATTATTTATTGAACCTTTGCTCAATTTACTTGCTCAAATTATTTTTTATATAACTTATTAAACCTTAGCTCAACTTACTTACTAAAACTTTGCTTAAATTATTTACTAAACCTTTGTTCATATTACTTAATAAACCTTCACTTAAATTATTTTTTTATACAACTTGCTAAACCTTTGCTTAAATTATTTATTAAATTTTCACTTAAGTGGTTTTTTTATATAACTTACTAAACCTTTGCTCAAATTACTTACTAAACCTTTGCTCAAATCACTTATTAAATTTGTTCAAATTATACTTTTATATAACTTTTTAAATATTTACTTAACTGCTAATCTGGATAAGATTGTTAGAATTTCTATATTAGAAATTGGGACAAAATTCCTATGATATTAACTATATGCTTCAATCTGAGTAGTATCTAATGGAAAGTATTTTTAATTAAGTTAACGATACATATCAATTAATTAAAAGTCATAGAGCTCATTGAGACACATCTAACAGTGGTTAGATCATCCAAATCAGCTCAGTGAATGGCGAGTTATTATTAAAAAACGATTGGCTGACTATATAAAATCTCTATATAAACAAATATTGTTTACAAAGAGATTTTATATAGTCGACCAATCATTTTTAAATAATAACTCTCTATCTACTGGGCTGATTTGGATAATATAACCACTGTTAGATATGTCTCAATGAGCTCTACAACTTATAATTAATCGATATATATTATTAACTTAATAAAAAATACTTTTTAATTGACTCCACTCAGATTGATAATAAAAATTTATATTGTACTTATCCCCAAAATTTACTATTGTCCCAATATAGGGGACGTCTAAAGCGGAGTAGATTCTTATAAAATATTTTATCAAATCAACTTTAGGGTTAGGGTCATCTTAGATTAGAGTTATATAGGTTTTGAGTTGTAATATATAAGCAAAATTGCCTTCCCGGCATTTTTAATTAACACACCAAGGTAGGTTTAGACTGCCGTTTTTTGTATTTTTCAAGGTTTCGCTTCTCTTTCATGTTTTGCTTCATCAAAATTCGATCATTTTATTGGCTATATATCACGTGATTCTGCTCCGCTTTAGACGACCCCCCAATATAGTAACTCTGCAGATCTTATCTAGATCATCAATTAATATACTTTTTTTATATAGCTTATTAAATTTTGCTTAGATTATTTTTTTTGGCAATTCTGCCTTTATTGTATAAGATATAAGTAATAAACTATATATAAAATACTAAATAACATTGTGTTTCTACCTTTTTGACAATAAAGACTCATCCGGTTACTGAAGTACCTAAATGCGATCTGCTACAGCCTAGATCTGTCTTCTTTTTGAACTCTTTAACTTTTTAAAGTATCTGTCAAAAATTCATCAACTAGCTCTTGCCTGCTAATATCAAAATTGACCAAAAAAATTATCTTTTTTCCTTAATAGGCCAGCCTGCAGAAAGCCAGGTCAGTTTTGTAAAGCCAAAAATCCATCTATAAATTTTTAATATCATTAAAAATTTTTTGAAATTTTTCTTGTTTCATTTCTTTAACGATATTTTTCTTCTTCTTATTTTTATCTTTTTTTTGTCTTTTTCTGTTTTTTATAGTTTCTTCTTTTCTTCTGTTTCTTCTTCTCAATTTTAATGCTACTCTTCCTTTTTCTTTCTTTAATACCACATAAATTTTCTCACTCTGCAATAGCTTCACATTTTAATGTCCAAATATTTTCATGAAATTTTTTACCTAAAGCTTTAAATGCCTTGTTTTTTAACTATTTTTCTTCTACTGTTTCTTTTTCTAAACTTGCTGGAACTAAGCCTTGGATTATTAACTTTTGTTTCCTAATCTTTTCATACTCATCCTCTCTAAAAAGTACCTTTTTAACAGTCTTGAAAGTTCCTATATCAACTTCTTTTTTTTTGTATCTTTGTTGGCGAGTACTTCTTCTTTGATCTCATATTCTATTTTTTTCCAAAGATCTCTATATATTTCATACTTTGCCAAATGGTCTTGTATTTCAGATTCCTTATAACAAGCTACATACTGATTGATTTCATATACTCCCAGATATCTTTTATGTGATAATGCCAATACTAGCAAGAACTTGTCAATGCATTTGATCCTATTGACCCAGGCTTTGTACTTTTATAGTTACAGCTCTTTAATTTATATAACTGACCCTATACTACCCTAGTCAACTTCCTTAATATTTTTCTCCTCTTTCATCACATCTATAATACCCAGCAAATACTTTAATTCTATATTAAAAACCATTTTTGTAATTTCCCCAACAAATTTTTTAATTTAAATTATTTTATTAAATCTTTGCTTAAATTATTTTTTATATAAATTAGGGGAGTGCCATTTATCACCTAATTTTTTAAGTAGGTGGGGGGTAGAGCAACTATCAGGTCCTATATATAATATAATATATATAATGTATATAAATATATATTTATATATATTATTATATATATATAATTTTTAATATTGAATAACTTTTGATCCACTAGTCCATTTTTGATGATTTAAATACCAAAATGTTTGCCTCAGTGAGACGATTCTAACAAGCCTAAAATCACTAAATTCAATCACAGGATCCTAAGATCAATAAAAATTTGTATTCTATAAACAATTAATAATTAGATATGTCTAATTTGGTGCACCTAAGTTCTATGAAGTTCTATGATGAATACCACGTGCCATATCGATCAAAATCAGATTATTTTGGTACCATTCGATTCATCTCATTGAGACTAGTGCTCCTAGGTCCGGTCTGGGTCCAGTCTGGGATCAAACCAGGCTCAACTCTAAATTTTACTAATTTCAGACTTTAGACCAGACTCAACTATGAGTCTGGTCCGGGTCTGGTCCGAAATCTGCAGACTTGTCTGGGTCAGAATATAATTATATGTATTTTTTGGCACTGAACAAGTTTACTTAGTGCATTTTGTTAGAATAAATTAGTAAAATTTTATGAATCATAAGATTTTATAGAATTTTATTAATAAAATTCTATAAAATCTTATGATTCGCAAATTTTTATTAATTAATTCTAACAAAATGCACTAAGTAAACTTGTTCAGCACCTAAAAATGTATTAAAATGGCTAATTTGTTTTTATATTACTTGAAATCTGGCGAAAAGATGCATAATTTTGGATTTTTGATCAAAAAAGTCAAATTTAAGCATCATTTCCCAAATTTCAAGTAAAATAAAAACCACAACCCTGCCTATTTAATGTATTTTTAGGTGCTAAACAAGTTTACTTAGCGCATTTGTTAGAATTAATTAGTAAAATTTTATGAATAATAAGATTTTATAGAATTTTATTAATAAAATTCTATAAAATCTTATTATTCACAAATTTTTGTTAATTAATTCTAACAAAACGCACTAAGTAAACTTGTTTAGCACCTAAAAATACATTAAATTGGCAGGGTTGTTTTTATTTTACTTGAAATTTGGAGAAAAGATGCTTAAATTTGACTTTTTTGATTAAAAATCCAAAATTATGCAACTTTTCTCCAAATTTCAAGTAAAATAAAAACAAACCAGCCGGTTTGATACAGTTTTGGTGCTGAACAAGTTTACTTAGTGCATTTTGTTAGAATTAATTAATAAAAATTTGCGAATTATAAGATTTTATAGAATTTTATTAATAAAATTCTATAAAAACTTATGATTCATAAAATTTTACTAATTTATTCTAACAAAATGCACTAAGTAAACTTGTTCAGCACCAAAAATACATATAAATATACTTGGACTCAGACCAGTCTGCAGACTTCGGACCAGACCCAGACCAGACTCTGACTTGACTAAAAAGTCTAAATATAAAAATAAATTTACTTAGTAATTTTAAAAATTACTATTAAAATTACACAAAAGTTGAATGATCTTGGGATCCTGTGATTGTTAGAATCGTCTCACTGAGATGAACATTTTGGTAGTTGAATCATCCAAAATGACTAGTAGATCAAAAGTTATCTAATTTTTATATATATATATATATATATTATTAAATTCTAACCAATCAAATGCTTAGAAAAATAATGTGTTAGCAGAGTAGAAGGTATAATCAAAAAAGAAAGCAATTAGTTAATGTCGTTTCCTTTGATCTACTACACAGACATGAAGTATAGAAGTACTCCGAGAAAATAGAGAAAGTAGCCTCAATAGTGGAAGTTAATCATATAGAATTTGAGGTAATCAAAAAGCAAGGACTAAGTAGGAAAATCACAAGGTTACTTTTAGAAATGGCAGAAAAGAATATAATGAAGGAAAAATCGGACTACGTATTCTATACTGACGGCTCTTGGTACAAGGAAGAAGAAGGTATTGAAGATAGAATGGGTTCTGCCTGGGTACAGTTGAATGGAAAAGAGGAGATTCTAAGTTTAGTAGGGAAAATTAGAGTAGTCGATTGGCCTTTATTGACAAGATCTGAATTAGTTGCAATTCTTTGCGCTTTGTTAGTATTTAAATCAGATTCTTTAGTTGTAGTTAAAACAGATAGTTTAGCGGCAATTAGTAGTATTGAGAGTGTGTTTAGGTTGCGAGGCTTCAAGAAGAGTCTTAAAATGAAAAACAGGTCTATTTTGGACAAGATCATTGAGATAACCCAAGTCAAAAATCTCACTATAGAATTATGTAAAGTCAAGGCCCATGATGGGATAGTATGGAACGAACTCGCTGACAAGTTAGCAAAAGAGGCAGCGCAACTCGAAAAAGATTGGAAATGGTTGTCTGCTAATACTACTCGGTGGAATGCACCTATTTGGTGGAATGGAAAACACATTGACAACTGCCCACGAAAGTTCATAATGCGGCTTAAAAGAAGGGCCTCTGAGGGAAGATGTCTCCTTTCAAGTAAAAGTCAGCAGCAGAAAGTATTATTAGTTTCAGTAATCTTGATTGGTTTTTCCGATAGGCAAGGTTGAAGGAGTTGGGAGGAATAAGATATAGAGGAATGGAGAGCAGTTTTAAACTAATTTCGCGAATTAAGGGGATGTTTTAGCTTCTTCCAACTTTAAATGAGTTGCATACCCGTAAGCCTTGGTTGTATAAGTCACCAAACTGCATTCTGTATAAGGAAGAGACTAAGGAAACCATGAGGCATTTAATGCGATGTAGTTTTTCAGAGAAGATCTAGCAGGAGACAGAAAACACAGCACTGAGTTCTGCATGGGCAGTGCTTTCAGATGAGGAAAACTTTCACTAAGTACTTGGGATTTGGGTGAAATCCTGCTAAGCGATATTAAAGAAATTCATTTTAAGAAAAGTGAATTTATTTAAGTAACCTCGTAGAGAAAAGGAAATTTGAGTTATTGTATAAAAAGGGCCTTTCAAGGAGAGATACAAGAAATTGCATAGATGCGATTCTGTACATAGTACAAGAAAGTTTCTACCGGGCTATTTGGAAGGAAAGATGTAATGAAGTCATTAAATGGGAGAAAGAATTTGGTTTTGAACGATCTCTGAAAAGAAAGTGCAAGGATAAAGGAGTTAGAAGAAAGATATTATCTGATCCGGAGCTCACAGAAGTTAGAAGGAAAGACAGGGAACAAATCAAGCAGAAAAAGCAAGAAACGGAGAAAGCAGTAAATAAGCTAGTTGAAAACTCAATTTTGAGTCAAATAATAGGTTCGCATAAAGTAAGTTGGTGGAGTTGGAAATAGGTTTGTTTTTTTATTATGTTTGGAAGGTAGCTGAGGACCTGAACATGCTCTCGGAGAAATATATGAGGAAGGTCGTATATAGCTTTGAAACTATCAAATATCAGTGCAACAACTGTACCTGAGCACTAGTGGAGTAAGCCGGGTATTAGCCTATATTATAGTTAGCTTTGAGTTCATGTATTTTTTTTACGTAAACTGCTAATAAAGTAGAGCATTGTTGTTAAGTTTAAAAAAAAAATGCTTAGAAAAATTATCAGGTGGGGGGTAGAGGGTCAGCTACTTAGTGAAACCCTAATCAGGTGATTTCTGGCACTCCCCTTAATAAACTTTTATTTAGATTTTTTTTATATAGCTTAACAATTATTACTTAATTTATCTTTATATTAATATGCTTCTATACAGTATTTTTATATAATTTTCTTTTTTATTACTATACAAAGAAATTTGGCTATTGGCCATTTGGCTATCAGCTAATGGCTATATAGACCAAGTAATTTTAATTGGCCTGGCCAGTTGACATTCAACTTTGGCCATAATATTATAGCTATTTTTGGCTGATTTATTTTGTATTAGCTGATGGCCAATTAATTACTGATCTGGATAAGATCAATACTGTTTTTTATATTAGAATTTGGGGCAAAATTACTATGATTTTCATTATATACTGGAATCTGACGTAGGTCCAATGATAAGTAATTTTTTTATTAAGTTAATAGCTCATATCAATTAATTGAAAGTTGTAGAGCTCACTGAGACACATTTAATGGTGGTTAGAACATTCAAATTAGTCTAGTGTATGCTGAGATATCGCTAAAAAACTATTGGTTGACTATATAAAATTCCATGTAAACAAACTAAAAATTTTATATAGTTAACCAATCATTTTTTAGCGATATCTCAGCGTACACTAGACCAATGAATTATATGGGTTTTTGCCAGAAAACCATAGTTAGAGACTAATTAGATTTTGACAATAAAATTTGAAATTGCTAGCTATCATTAATTCAATTTGAATAAACTTTTTTTTATTTTATAAAGCTTAAATAGTTTTATACGGTAAAAAAAAGTTTATTCAAATTTGATTAATAGATAGCTAGCAATTTTTGTCAAAATCTAATTAGTCTCTAACTGTGGTTTTCCTAGAAAGACCCCATATAACCACCATTAAATGTGCCTTAGTAAGCTCTACAACTTTTAATTAATTGACATTAGCTCTTAACTTAATAAAAAATTATATTTCATTGGATTTACGTCAGATTCCAGCATTTAATAAAAATTTATATTGTATTTATCCCCAAAATTTACTATTGTCCCAATATGGTAATAGTGCTAATCTTATCTGGATCATCAATTAAATATTGTTTGGCTAATTAAATTGCTATCACTGCATTAGTAGTATTAATAGTCAAATATTTTGTATACATATACAACTAAGACTTACATTGCAAATGTAGATTCAAATATCTATTAGTTTTTCTAACTACTATTTCATAACTTCACAATATATTGTACTATTGTTATGAATTAATAATTTGTTTATGTTTACTGCTTGTAATATAGTTATGCATGTTTATTCTCCTTATTCTACTCAAAAAATTGTTAATTTAAAGTAAATTTATAGTTTTGCATTATATCTAGAAGTTACATATAGTACAAGAAACCTATACTTAACATAATTTAATTTTTAAATTACTATAATTTTTTGTACAAAAGGTTTTTTAAAAAACTAACCAGTAACTTTGTAGAGCAATATTAGTTTTATAAATTTGCAAATATTTTTTTGAAAAACCTTTTCTATAAAAAGTTGATGTGTTTTAAAGATTACTATTGTTTTATATAGTTGCCTCTCTCTTATCTCAACTTACTAAGAATTTGGTTACTTTTATTACTAGCTAGCAAGTACTTACTATATCAAAATTGTTTTCTTTTAAACTTTTCTCTTCTAACTTTTTTAGTAGAAAAGACTTACTAAAAGAAAAACTACAACAAGTAAAGAGAAAAAATATAAAAAAAAAGTAAATAGGATAATTTTAACTATTACCTAAATAAAAAACCAAATTCAATACAAATATAAGATAAAAAGAAAAAAGAAAAAAGCAAAAAAAAGAAAAACATGATAGTACTATTTATACCTGTGCAAAACTATAAAAATTAGATGTTATTTTGTAGTAACCCATGATCGACCAATCAATATTAATTATGTGAGCCCATATGTTTTTACTTAAAAAAATAAAAAACAAAAAAAAAAAAATAAAAATAATAAAAATAAATAAAATA
>QKWP01000819.1:139541-167637 GCA_003550325.1 Gigaspora rosea
TTTGTTAGAATTAATTAATAAATATTTGTGAATTATAAGATTTTATAAAATTTTATTAATAAAATTCTATAAAATCTTATAATTCATAAAATTTTACTAATTTATTCTAACAAAATGCACTAAGTAAACTTGTTCAGCGCCAAAAAATACATATAAATATATTCGGACTCAGACCAGTCTGCAGACTTCGGACCAGACCCGGACCGGACTCATAGTTGAGTCTGAGTCTGGTCTGATCCCGGACCGAACCCGGACCGGACCAGACCCGGACCGGACCTAGGAGCACTAGTCAGTTTCGTCTGCCCTTGCAGAGTTTATTCTGATCCCCAGTGCTCACATCCGACACCTCCAACTTTATACTGATCTCTCCCAAACTACCAAGCCAGTTGGCCCAGAAGGATTGGTCTGCCCAGCTTTATGTGCTGATGGACTCTCTTTTCTTGGTACCCACTTTCGAAACATAGGTCCTTTTTCTCTAGTACGACTCCAGCGGCAATGTTGGTGTCCTTTCTTGCCATAGGGTATATTCCGTTCAGTTCTCCAGTCTCCGGTTGAGAAGGCTTCTGTAGCATGATAGGAGGATCTTCTTTACCTCCCTGCTCGGGGCTTGCCAAATGGGTTTCAATTGTTCTGGTCCCTTGGATTTGTTTGTGTAACTTACACAACTTTGCCGATGCACCCATTCAAGATGGTGGTACCAAGATTACAGGTAATATACCTGACCAATTGATGAACAAATGTTACCATAATACAGGCCTATTTTCCAATTCGTCTTCAGTAGGATTTGAACTCTAGACCTGTTGCTTGGGGGTGACAACTAGACAGCTTCTCTATGTCACCACACTCAGTGTTGGAAATTAGTGTTCTCAGAGCTCTCATAAGAACACTATTTTAAATTTGAGAACAGTACAAATTTTATACTGTTCACTATTAAAAAATTTTTTGAGAACAATAATGTTCTCATAAGTATATAATATAATTTATAGCAAACTAAAACTAATGAAAATTATATTTAATTTTCATAGATTTTCATAGATAAGATTTCAATTTGCATAATAACTACTTGTTTGAGAAACTTCAAATTTATACATTATACTGTGTGTTTTTTTTTAGTGAAAACAGTAACCAATTGTTTGAGAACACATGTAGTTATTGTACTGTTCTCATGAGAACAGTATATGAGGCTGAAATTTCCAACACTGGCCACACCCAGAAGTTTTATTATTTAACTTTAATTTTTATATTTGTTAAATATATTTTTTTAAAAAATTTTAATTTTTTGTCAAATGTAAAAATCAAAAAGTCAAATAATAAAAGTTCTCTAATACTGATAAAATTTTAAAATAAGTGTATTTTGATCTTCTGAACAAGTTTACTTAAGTGATTTCAATTGATTCATATAGTAAAATTTGGACTTTACTATATAGCAACTATAATTAATTATGGGTCAAAGATGTTGTTGAGTTTTTTTAATATTATAAAAGATAAAATTTGATTGGTCAATAGTTATATCATGAGAGGAAGGCCTAAGTAAACCCTAATTTATAATTTATTGCACTTTTCTAAAATTTTGATCTACTCCTAAATATTAACTAACTTAGTTACTTTAAAAGCACCTATATTTAAATTGCTATAATAGAATTTCTTTTTATACTAACTATTTTCTAGCAAAACCTAATTAATATATTATTGAAAGGTTTTATATTCTAATTATTATGATTGCTTTTATTTTGACTAGCTTTTTAAGTAAAAAAATTTTACTATAATATACAAAGTATAGAAAGTAAAGAAAAGTATAACCAAATATAAGAATAACTTTTACTATTTAAACTAGGCTAATGTGTAGCATTATATGTCCAGAGCTTATCATATGATGTTCATCATATTAAACAAACGCGTTAATATGGTAACATTAAAACACAAATATAGACACGCATGCGGACAGACAAAAAATTTCCAAATTCCATTTCTGATTAGATTTACATCATATATATGCAAGTATATTAAAAAAGTAAAATTTGTCAAGCCTTTTACAATTGAAGCACACTAGAAATTAATTTTTGTATCACTTTGCATAGAAACTAAGGGTCCGTCGCTATGCTTCAGACAATAAAAGACCAAATTTAATAAAAATATAAATATAAAAATAAAGAAAAAAAAAAGCAAAAAAAGAATAAAGTCCTATTTTTACTTGTACTAGGCTATAAAATATTGTATAAAGAAATATTATTCTATTAAAGTACTATATGTAGTACTATAAAAAAAAGTATAGCTAAAAAATATTCTAATAAGAATTTTGATTATGTATTTCTTCTAAATTTCTAATAGATTATCTATTGTTATTTTGTAAGCAGTAACTAGAAGTTATTCATAATATTAATTCCAATTAGTATATGCTTATTCAGTTTGAAAAGAGTAAATACTACTATTTTTGAAGAGTATACACTAGAATGCCCAATTTGTTAAAATTTTAAAAGAAGCCAAAAGGTCTAAAAAAAATAAGTACCAAACTATAGAAGTCTGTAAAAGTTATACTATATAGAACAACATATCTGACCAAGTATCTATTTCTGTTTTTATATTAATAAAACTTAACAAACTTTAAAGCTTGTTTACTATTTTTTGTTCAATAGTACTATAGTTTTTTGTTAGAGGACCTTACTTATAAGGGTTTAAGCCTTTTTTTATTTTTATTTAAGTTATAACCAAAATATGCAGTAAGTAGTTCTAAGTACTAGTAGCTATAAATAAAGTTTTGTTATATTATATTTAAATATAATATATTAACTACAAAGTTTTTATAAATTAATTTTTTGAAAACAAATAGTACAAGGAATTATTGAAAAGTTATTGATATAGAATTTCTAATCTATTTATTAATATAATATTTTAATCCGATGGCAAAAAAATTTGGCATTATCTTTTTTTTTGTTACTTACTTTGAATATAAGCCAATAATTATTTTACTAATTTAGAGTGCTTGACTTTTTTACTATAGCTACTAAGAACACATACAGTTGATCATCTCAAAACCAATCCTGTCAAATCTGATAAAAAATTAGTCTACCAAGTCCATTCCTTTATATAAATCTAATAGTTAGTAGTGTTTTCAAATCTAATAACCTCTCAAAACTAATAAAACTTGTCCATTATGCATATTGATTTTGAGAGGATTAACTGTATTTAACTAATATTTATACTTTGATTATTTTTGATCACAGAAGACTCCTTTTGCTTTTTTACTCTTGAATATGCTCTAAAACTTTATGTAACAATAATACTTTACAGTTAGATGTAGTTTCTGCATATAATATTATATCAAGTTTAAATATAATAGTATAATTTTATTTAAAAAAAGCGCTTATATTAATTGTAAGTAAAATTTGGGCACAAAAAAGAATGATATTTTAACCAAAATGAATAAGGGTTCATCTTGTAGTTGATAATTTCATAATACAAAAGAAATAAATAATTTACCAACAAGTTGTTAGAGCTATAATGACCCAGAACCATTGATTTACTCAAATAGGTTAATTGTTTATACTTGATGTTTTAATAAAAATTAGTCAGAAATATCCCAAAGTTTTGGCTTTAAAGCACAAAAATTTCAAAAAAAAAGAAAAATTGGCCAATGAGCTAAAATGGCCCAGACTAATGTTCTGCTCAAAAAAGGTCAACTATTCTTTACAACAAATGTCCACTAGGAGTAGTACAATATTCCTGCCTGTATTGCTTTACAAGCAAAAAAAAGGTATTCAAAGGAATGTATATGATCAAAAAAAAAGTTAAAATAATTGTTCAATTAAGAGTATTTATATCACATAGTTTGAGAAAATCTGCAAAAATTTTTTTGTTAAAAAATTTTTTTCTTTGTTTGTTAAAACAATAAATATTTTTTTTTGTTAAACAAAAATTTTTTCTTTGTTTGTTAAAACAATAAATATTTTTTTTTTGTTAAACAACAAAATTTTCTTTGTTTGTTAAAACAATAAATAAAAAAAGACAATTGCTTGTACATATGTAAAAATATCTGAAATAAGCAAGTACGTATTTGTAGCTGGAATGTCAAATATGAGATCATAATTCTTGAGGGGTAGGGATGTTAATCGGTCCCGCTGTAATTATCAGCCGACTTTGAGCAAGATTTGTAAAGAATTGGCATTTTAACTAAAATCGTCCCAATAAATAAAGTTATCGAAAGTTATTTCTCTATAACAGTCTCTAATAGATGTTTATCGGTTTTCGCATTAATTTTTGAGTAATTTAGATGGGACCGAACAATGTGGAGAAAATTTTATTGATCGGTCCCTAATCGGTCCCATCTAAGTTACTTGGAAACTAATGCAAAAACCGATAAACATTTATTAGAGACTATTATAGAGAAATAACATTTCTAGAACTTTAGTTATCGGCCGAATGTTAATTAAAATGTCAATTGTGTACAAACCATGCTCAAAATCGGCCGATAATTACAGCAGGACCGATTAACATCCCTATTTAGGGGTTAAGTTGCTGAAATACCACTTACAGGTTTTTCACTATGCAAGACTATGCAAGGTGGCATGTATGTTATTTTAAAAATGTCCAATTCTGAGGATAGCCCTTATTCGGAAATAACGTTCATGCACTTACGCACAGGTGAGCGTTATTTTGCGCTTATATGGTAATTACCAAGTCATCCTCATTATAGTGAACTCTCAATATAATTAAATATTTGATATAGTGAAATTAAATACAAAGTCATTTGGTTAATCTAAAATACTCTCAATATAATGAATTTACTAATAAAACTCTCGACATATAATGAAATTTTTTTTAAAAAAATGTTCATTCATGGAATCAATAAATTTTTATTTGTATTAAATCAAGCTATGAGATGATTAAGTTTCCAACAAGATACTACGATATAAACACCAAGAAAAAAATTTTATCGATATTTTTTGTGATTCAAAAATGGTAGTAATGCTTTTTAGCTTTACACTTATTCTACAGAAATTTCTTTTAACCAAAATTATTTTCAACTTCATAGATCGAATTCTGGAAAATGCACCTTACAGCAAATATGCTTAGCTTAATCTGTAGTGATACATCATAAATTTTCGACATCAATAAGGTGTAATTGTGATTTTTAGTTTTAGATTTCGTGCACCGTTACCCAGTGATGTAAATTGGATCGACGCAGTAGGCGCAGCGTACATAGATTTAAATTTGCGCATTAACGGGGCTCTCCGTATATATAACGCGCATATAAATTTTTTTTGTGCATGTTTTCTTTGCATTTTTGCGGCAATAAAATTTTTTTTCAAATTTAAGTTTTGGGGTGCCTGACGCGGGATACTTATTTTTGCGAGTGACACAAACCCCAAAAAGGAAATTCAACGTAAAAATAAATTAAGTTCGTGAAATTAAAAATTTAGGGTTAGAGGCTATAGAAATAAATAATCAGTTTCTGTATGTAAAATTTCATTCCCATCATCTTCAATTAGCGCCCCAAGACAGGTTTAAATACTCGACTTCGGTTTTTTTTGGTGTTTTTCTTTGCTTTGCTCACGTGTCGGGCTGATTTTTCCAATTGATAATTTCCCTTTTTGGATTTGTATCACTCACGTTCCTATACTATAAAATAGCAGTACACTTGCATTTAAATTATTTAAACGGTGAATTCAGCTTTTTTATTCTTTCCCAATTAAAAAGTAAGATGAATCATAACAATTCGGCTTATCAAGAAAAATCGACTGATTTAGATCCTTGTATTCTTGGATGCAATTATCAACATGGAATAGAGGTTGAAAAGGATGCGTACAAAGCATTCATTCATTACCAAAAATCTATTGAGATGGGAAACGCTAGTGGAGCGTATCATGCTGGATGTTTTTATCGAGATGGAAATGGAGTTGGAAAGGATGAGAAGAAAGCATTTGAATATTTTAAAAAATCTGCAGAGATGGGGCACGTTATTGGAACATATAATGTTGGACTTCGTTATCAAAATGGAACTGGAGTTGAAAAGGATGAAAAGAAAGCATTTGAATATTTTAAAAAATCTGCAGAGATAGGGCACGCTGGTGGTGCATATAATGTTGGAATTCGGTATCAAAATGGAAATGGAGTTAAAAAGGATGAAAAGAAAGCATTTGAATATTTTAAAAAATCTGCAGAGATGGAGCACGCTGATGGTGCATATAATGTTGGAATTCGTTATCAAAATGAAAATGGATTTAAAAAAATCTAAATCTGCAGAGATGGGACACGTTGAAGGGACATATATGGTTGGAAGTTGTTATCTTAATGGAATTGGTGTCAAAAAGGATGAAAAGAAAGCATTTGAATATTTTAAAAAAGCTGCTGATTTAGGTGAAGTTAATGCAATTTTACAAGTTGGTGACTGTTATCGAAATGGAATCGGTGTACCGCAAGACATACAACGAGCTAATCATTGGTATCGAATAGAAAGGGATATAAATAAGATAAACAAACCATCTTATGAGAACTTTAATGAAAATTTGAAAAAAATATTAGATGATGATAAATATCAACTATCATGGATTCCTTATAATGAATTTCAAAATATAAAAGAGATAGGAGAAGGTGGATTCGCGACTGTATATAGTGCGTCTTGGCATGATAAACGTAGAAATTTTAATACACATATTGCACTTAAATTGATTCATGGTTCAAATAAAAGTAATAAAGAATTTGTCGAAGAGGCAATATTAATGCAATCAAAGAATTTATTAATGAAATAATACTAATGTTTTTGTTTTTTATTTAAAAATTTATTTAATTATAGTTGAAAACATATTGCAAGATCGGATACGAAAATCCTTCATTTTTAAAATGTTATGGAATATCAAGTGATGATAAATCTAAAGATTATATTATCGTTTTGAAATATGCAAAAAAAGGCTCATTACGTCAAAATCTTGGTTCGGTAGTACAAATGAAATGGAAAGATAAATTGAATGTGTTGTATAATATCGCATCAGACCTTGAATCAATCCATTCTCAAGAATTGATTCATCGAGATTTGCATTCCGGAAACATCTTGCAAAATTATTTACATAGTGCATACATTACAGATTTAGGGCTTTCGACTTCATCTAACATGAACATGCAAAAAAAAGGAGAGATTAATGGTATTATGCCTTACGTAGCGCCTGAAGTTTTAATAGGTCAACCGCTCACGCAAGCAGCTGATATCTACGGTTTTGGAATAATCATGTATGAGGTTTCAACTGGAAAAAAAGCATATGATGGTGAACCTTTCGACACTAAGCTTGCAGTAAAAATTTGTCAGGGAAAAAGACCAGAATTTGATATGGAAATACCTAATTGTTACATTAAATTTGCTAAGAAATGCATGGACAGGGATCAAAATAAACGACCCACAGCAACTGTTCTTTGTAACATAATTGGTTATTGGCTTTACGAGATGAAAGAGGATGATGATAGCGAAATTAAGAACCAATTTTTGGAGGCCGATAAAATTATACTTAATATTGAATCATCAAAGCATCCGAATGACATGTACGTCAGCCAATCAATTAACACACAAGAGATAACAACCAGATTATCAAAATTGCCTGACAATATATAAAAATACAGCTGTTCTCAGATTTCGAGTTTATCACATCAATGATTAATAATTTACGTGATAAACTCGAATTTTGGTGTGATAAACTCTGATTTTTAAACCAGTTCCAACCTTTATCTGGAGCAACAGATAAAAATTTAACCGATAATATGCACCCGAGTTCTATATATAAAAGACAATCTTGACAGAACAATTTTTTTATAACGTTACATTATTTCTTTTTATATATTTTGATTATTTTGATATATGCTATTGTAAAGGATGACGTCTTCTTTTTATTGTCCGGAGCGTAGCGGAGGACATTTAATGTTTAGTCTAGTCATGGTGATACCAAAATTACGTTATTGATGCATTAAAAGTTACTATTTTGATACATAATTAAGAAATATATCAGAAGCATAATTTTGAATTTTCATGTCTGTCCGCACGCGTGTCTGGATTCGTATATTAGTGTAACAATAATGCATATTCACGCGTTTGTGACACGTAACACATTATCGCTCCACGATAGTTTTAAACTATTCCCTAGTTTATTATAACTATCGACGTTTTCTTTTCTTTTATATATTATAATATGTAAAGGACAAACAATAAAGATGATTTAGATAAATCTCACAACCTTAACATTTATGTATTTAATAATAAGCAAATTATCTTAAAAAAATGATAACCAAACTATGGCAATATTATTTTCATCTTTTCGATAACCAAAATATGACAGCATTATTTTTCATCTTCTCAAAACTTCCGCGCACAAAAATCTTATAAACCTTGGCCCAGTATTAATAATCTCTCATTAAAGCAATAATTGTTTTTTACTATATTTAAACAAAGTAAAGATTTAATTTTATAAATCCGTTTACTATTTGAATTAAATCTGTACATCGAGAACAATATATTCAATTCTTATTTACGCAGAAATTTTAGCAAAAAACCTTTTCATCGACCAGCTGATTTCGGTTTAAAAAAGTTTGCATAAGTTAGACTTTACGTGTCTTTTTAAAAGTATCAAAATTCTTCAACATAAAATTGCTTGAAAATCCGATCTACGGAAACTTGCTAAGGTTTTATTACTGTAACATTCGAGCTATCAAGCTTTCCAAATTTTATTTCAATTACAGAGCAATGAATAAGTTTTGAAATATCATATTTGACAAGTAATGGTAATAATAAGTATACATTATAGGACAACTGAGAAATTTTCTGATGACCAAATCGACAAGTTGCTGAATTCAAAAACTTACCGATTCGGTCATCAACAATATCCCAAATTTGCGAAATCAATTATAATAACGATAACATTAAATTCAAAAATCTATCAAATCCGATTAAATAACCATCGGCCAATTTTTATCATTGTCCTAGAATATATGAGAACAGCCGTAATTATTAACTTTTCGGTAAGACTTTTTAGTAGAGATTTCGACCTTCATTAGGACCTTCGATTTTGTACTTTTGGCAAAATGAGTTTACTGAAAGTGTTCGGCCCAACCTTAGTCTGGACTTAAGTTCTTCCGCTCCGTTGCAGAATTAACATTTAACTTTACTAATATAGTTCATAGAATAAAACTCTTAACATTGCCATATTGTCTATATTAAATTTGGTAAAAAAAATATTTAATAAAATAGTTTTCATTTTCGTAAATATTTTTCCATTTTCTATTTGTGTCTTTCTATTTGTAGCTTTTTATTTGCGGACAAGAATTCAGCTGATATAAACAATTATCAGCTTATACATTGATAAAGATTCGGATCTTTATACCATTTTTGTGTTAACATCAATAAAAATTAGATATGTTAAAGTTAAAAAGTTAAGCCTATTCTTTGTATTTAAATACAATTAACGAAATAATTGCTTAAAAAAAATTGCTAGATCTTGTCCACAAACCTGAAATATAGTTTAGATGTGACGGCTTCGTCATATTACATTTAAAATTTAAAACGGTGTAAGACGAAAATAAGTGTCGCATTTCACCAGCGCGAAATTTCCAGGTTTTCGCCCAACTAATTTATGCTATATCCAATTTAAAATTATATAAAATACAATAGAATTGGTGATGGTGACTGTTAATGTTAAAAGCATCAATTAGAAATACCAGTTGTCATATAGTTGAACAAACTTTTTCATTCAGTCACATTCTTGTATTCTAGCAAATGAAATGGAATAGTGGTGTAAGCTTAAAATAATTATGGAAAACCGGTTTGGCGTAACTTTATACATTAGAACTTAGAAAATTCTAATTTATGTTCGCATTTTTGATATGGATAATTATGAATTATTGATCTTTTTACAATATATAAATCCATTCTTTATCATTTGTAAATACTACTTGAGAGTTTAAAATAGAAGTCACTCTTGTTACATTGAACTCTCGATGTAATGAAAGACTAATTAATTAAATTTTGATACAGTGAAATTAGACAGAATCAATTTATGTAAAATTATCTCTCGATACAATGAGTTTACTAATAAAGCTCTCGATATATAGTTAATTATTTCTAGTAATAATATAGATTCTAAAATATGTATATTTTTATAGTAAACTAATTTGTATTTGTTTTTAATTATCTTATATTGAACTTTTCAAAATTGTGATTGTATTATAAATTATAAAATTACTATAGTGCAAAACAGCAAAAACCATCTAATTTTTTATATAAAGCACCAAATTTACAATTATTTAATCGATTTTGATTGGCTAATTTTATATAAAAAATTTTAATTGGTTAAAAAGCATATAAAAATTTTTTTATATATGGTGCAAGAAGCCTATACTCAACATGTTTCAATTTTTAAATCACTATAATTTTTTGTGCAAGAGGTTTTTTAAAAAACTGGCTGGTAACTTTGTAGAGCAATATTAGTTCTATATATTTGCCAAATATTTTTTTGAAAAACCTTCTCTATAAAAAGTTGATGCATTTTAAAGATTACTATTGGTTTATATATAATTACTATGTGTTTCAATTTTAACTAACTTTAAAGTGCTATAACTTTTTATAAAGGCAACATTTTAAAAATCTGACCAGTAACTTTGTTCATTATGATAAGCTCTACAAATTTGCCAAATATCTTTTAAAAATATTGTCTCTACAAAAAGTTGTTGCATTTTAAAGTTATACTATTTTATTGTCTAGTATAAGCTTCTTGCACCATAATAAACACCAAATTTTCAAATACATATAAATTTAAACTCCTATAATTTTTTAAATTTACAATAATAAAAAATTTGTTCTAACAAAATTGTAGTTTAAACAAATAAGTGTAAGACCAGATTTTTGTTAAACTTATTTGTTAATAAGTTATAACAATTTTTATATTTTATACATAGTTTTTACAGTTCTGCACTATATAATTTTATATAAGGGCATTAGTTTATAGTGATCCAATAATCAATCAATAAAAATCGATCATGTGATTCATATAATGACTAATGACTGATACTGATTAGTCAGCATGTGAATAATATGATCAATTTTGATTGGTCACAATATATATTTGAAATTTATTAATTTATTAAAAAAATAATACAACAAAGTTGTAATACAAAAATAGAATAAAGCAAATTTGCATTAAACTAAAAAAACAAAACTTCTATGGTACCCTTCCATCAATTCAGACCCAAAACACTTTGTTTTCCTGTAACATTAACAGCTCCAATTATGAAGATTCCAATAATGATAACTTTATAAATATTTAAAAAAAATATCTGAAAAAAAAAAGTTAGTTCCAACAACTAAAAAACTAAAAATCTTTAACACTAATTTTTAAAACCAGAATGATCAATTGAAATGATGATTCTTCTTGTAGTTGTCAGACATCTGGTTTTGTTCTGGTTCCAATTCCATACAACCCAAAAGCCCAAATAAACAAATAAATGATACAAAAATATAAAAAAAGACAAGAAAAAACAATTGAAACATAAAAAAAATAAAAAATAAAAAAGTACTATAAAAAAACTGAAAACTATATATATAAAAAAAAGTTTCAAAAAAATTTCTAAAAAAACATTTAAAAAAAACCAATACAAATAAAAAAAACTGAAAAACTATATAAAAAAAAATTCAAAAAATAAACTAAATAAAAAAAAATAAACCAAAAAAAAAAACAAATAAAATATAAAAAATTAAAAAAAATAAAAAATGTCAATAGCGACATGTTGTTATAGTGACCCTATATAATTAGCTAATCATTTTACAAATTGCTGATCCTATAAATAATTTTTTTATTTTTGATTTATTTTTTGTCTATTTTTGAATTATTTTTTTATTTATTATCAATGTTAATTTTTTTAGAGCATTGCTAGAGCTATTATTGGAGCTGTTGTTGGAGTTATTGTTGGAGCTGCAGTAGGTGCATATAGTTGTAGTGGATTTAAGTGATTATTGGAGCTATAGTAGGAGCATGAAGTTGCAGTAGATTTTAGTGGTCGTTGAGCCATAGTAAGAGCATAAAGTTATACAATCAGACCCTCTGAATGCACTTTGTCAGGACCAGCTTCAAAGCTTGCATTTAGGGGACTGCAATTAGGGAACAGCCAATAAAACTGTGGAATAACTTGGTTATGTGATATATAATTATTAGTTCTACCACAAATATCATTTTAGAATTTTACAAGTTTACTTTTTCTTTTTTCTTTTTTTAGTTATTTATTTATTTATTACAACTCTTAATCTACAATTTATTTACTGTAGTATATTATTTAAAGAAATCCATAATGCAGTACAGCATTTTAACAAATGGTTTTATAGCAAATAGTATTTCTGTATTATGGCATTATAGCATTGCAGCATTATGGCTTACAGCTTTATAGCATTGCTGCATTATGGATTACAGCTTTACTGCTCATAGCAATTATAGCAAAAGATACAGCAATGCCATAACTGTATTAATTTGTAAAATTAATTCTTCTACCAACTATAGTATGAGGTGTTTTATTTTAATTGGATTCATATTATTAGCTAATTAATATCTCACTGATAAGTGCATAATAGTGATTAGATACTGTGGACCATGCGAAAACTATTAAAGCACTAAATGAATTTGATTGGTTAGCAATCACATGAATGCATTTATGAAGGGAGCTTATTATAAATGAGCTGAAAAAATAGTATGCATTTATAGAATAAAGAAGGTGCATTTATATATAGGTCCTACAATGGAACTGGGCTTATATTATGCATTTAGGGGCACTGCATTTAGGGAGAGTGCATTTAGGAGAGTCTGACTGTAGTAATTTTAGTAATTTGGTAAATTGGTTTTTTCCAGTTTCTTTAGAGTTGTTATTGGAGTCATTGATGAAATAGTTGTTGGAGCTATAGCAGGAGCATAAAGTTGTAATTTAGTAGATTGTTTTTTTGGTAGGTACTTATAGTTGTTTTTCAGTAGTTAATTTAATAGGTTCATTATTTTTGTAGGTTTCAATAGGTTCTTCTTAAAAAGAGGTTCTTTGTTGTTTTTAGTAAGTTTTTTCATTAGTTTTTGATAGTGTTTTTCTATAAGTTTTTTGTCATTTTTAGTAAGTTTGTTTAGAGTTTTCATTGTTTTTCTGTGAGTTCATTCAGTAACTTATTTGTTGGTTTTCTGTAGGTTCTTTCAATAAATTCATTGTTTTTTAGTAGATAGATTCACTGTTTTAATTGGGGGTTTTCAGTTATTTTTAGTTGAATTTTTTCTTTGTTCTTAATCGAATCTTTAGTCCATTCTTGTTCTTATTTCTGTCTATTTTTTTTCTATTTTCTTTTTTGTTTTTTTACACTGTTTTTGTCCAGTTTTCTTGTTGTCCTCATTCTGTTTTCTTAGTTCTAAAAAAAAAATAATATTAATTAAAAATAATTTAAAAAAAATTTAAAAAAAAAATAAATTAAAAAAATAAATTAATAAATTATAGATTGAAGCTGGGTTTATTTTATGGGAAAATAAATTTGTCATACCCACGACATGTCGCACCCCTGCTTTGACTAATCAAATCGCACGATTTTATAGACAAAAAATTTTATTTTTTAAAAATTTAAAATTTTACTTAATAAAGTATAAAATATATATAAAATAGCATGTTATATAATGTAAAATTTTATTCTGACTAACTTTTTTTAAGTCATAAAGACAGGTTAGGTTGTCTTAGTAAAAAAACATTTTATAAGAAAAATCAAAAATTTCCAAAGTTAGGGCAGTGTCATTAATCACCTGATTATTTTTTATCAAAGGCCTACCCCCCCCTCTTCCTTAATATATAAATAGTCAGGTTCTTATATATAATTTTAACTTTTTTTACCCCCCTCCTCCCCTAAAAAATCACCTGATTTTTGTTACTCCCCTTAGCACATATAAACTTTTTTTTACTAAAATAATCTACAGTTTTAACTTAGAAAAAGTTATTTAGCGTAAAATTTCACATGTAATACTTAAATATAAATATAAATTATATTAGTAAAAAAAAGTATTATATGTGCTAACAATTGAAATTTTTGATTTTTCTTATAAAACATTATTTTTTTACTAAGAAAATCTATCTTTATGACTTAACAAAAGTTGTTCAGAATAAAATTTTACATTATATGCTTTGATATCGCTTATTTATTTTTATATTTTACTAGTAAAATTTTTAATATTTAAAACTTAAAATTTTTTGTCTACAAAGTCGTGCGATTTGATTGGTCAGAATCAGGGGTGCGAGATGTCATGGGTGCGCCAAATTTCTATTCCCTATTTTTATATTAAACCTGGTTTTAACACCTTTTTTTAATAAATTTTTTAATAATTTTAAGTATTTATAATAGACAAATCGAATTTGATCACATGTATCACATGTAGGGTTCCAATCCGGATTGGAAATTCAAACTCGTGACCCGTCGGGTTAACACTTTTTATTAACTGGAAACCCGAAATCAAAACTGGTTACCCATTAAACCAGATAACACGGCTACTCGATTAGACCAGGTAACACGGTTACCCGATTATATCAGATGATACGGTTGCCCGATTAAACTATACGAATACCCGTTTAACTGATTGCAAGATTTATTTAATTTCGAAATTATTGACAAAATTGTGAGACCCCCTATGATAATTAATTTTTTTTTACAATAATTATTTCTAACTCCTAGCCAATGCAAGACTCAGATTTATGGTAAACTAGTTTGCAAAATCACAATCGCCATTACAATCATTTGATAAAATTAATTAATCATCAGAGGGATACACATTACAAAACTCAATAAATTTAAGTCAAACGGATAATTTTATTAAGTCGTCTTTTAAAGAAAATTTACTTTAATGCTATAATTACAATTTGCTAAAAATATCTTGATAATTTAAAATTATTATACTATACCTGTAATTTTAGACCTCTGTTATTACACGCTTGATGTATTTTTTTTTTGCAGGTGCAAATTTGTGGGCAACAACTTGTGGCCAACAACTCGTAGGTGACAGTTGTAGGTACAGTTGTGGGTGACAACTTAGCTTGCGGGTGACAACTTGTAGATACAGCTCGTGGGCGACAACTTGTTGGGTAATACTTGTGATCAAGGATAGCTGGTAGGCAACGGCTAATGCGAATGTTGGCGGCTGCTAGTAGACAACAAATTTGTATAATAACGTTTAAGATAAAAATGCAGAACAAAAGAAAATAGTGCAAGTTTTAAAAAAATTTATACTGATAATGATAATAGATCCTATGCGCTATGCATTATCTTACTATCGCTAACCTAAATCGTTGATTATCTATAAACTGGATACCTGAATTAACCGTATATCCATATTTATCTGTTTAACAACTGGTTACCTGCATATTGAAATTAAACCAGTCTTATTAAAGTATGACCCGGTTAGTAATTTTTCGGGTCGGGTCACCGGTTAAATGGTTATTTGGATGAAAGGTTGGAACTCTAATCGCATGCTTGACACGAGCATGTGATGCATGTGATTGAATTTGATTGGCTGATTACAGGGTTACTATGGTGACATGTTTCTATAAAATAATAATTAAATAAAAAAACTAAAAAAGAATAAAAAAAATTAAAAAAAATCAACAGTATCTAATATAAAAAAAAAAGATTCAAAAAAAATTCAAAAAAACTGAACCAAAATAAAAAAAACAAAATAAAAGAAAATATAAAAAAATTAAAAAACTAAAAAACTAAAAAAGAATAAAAAACCAACAGTATCTAATATAAAAAAAAAAGAAACAAAAACAAGACTATATATATAGTCAACTCTCTTTAATCTGAACTGCTGGGACTGTTTTTTTTTACTATATAAAAATTTGGAAAAGTTTAGTTTTCAAAAAGTTATATATAGCTTATCAAACTTTATAATAAAATTTACAAATGTTCTAGAAGATTTTGTTCAGTTTAGAGAGAGTTTAATAGTGTTTGGTTTAGAGAGGTTCAGATTAGAAAGAGGTGACTGTATATATAATGAAAAAATTGAAAATTACTAATATAAAATAAATAAAAAAAATAAAAAATAAAACTATACAAATAATATATATAAAAAAACTTCTTAAAATTAATGCTCACTATTATTTTTGCAAATTGATACTATCAAAACTATATATTATATATATATATATAAAATCTTTTCAGTTTACTAACTCTAATTGCTGTTATACTATTCTAGTAAAATAATAAATTTCTGGTAAAATTATAAAATAGCAAAATAGCATAATAGCAAAATAGCAAAACAAAAAACAATCCTCTAGCAAAAACTTTGAAATAACAAAATTATATGACTACAAATGATTCTAATTTAAAAAAAAGAAGTACTAGTTGAAGGCAAAAAAAAAAAGAAACAAAAAAAAAACTTACAAAAAAAAAGTAATTTTGAAATAGCAAGGTATAACTTCAAAATGATTTTAGTCTAGAAGAAAAAAAAACTAAAAAAACAATGATTATTAAAAAGTGGTCATTGTTTATATATAATTACCAATTTCAAAAATGACTGGCCAATCATATAAGGTCATTATAGTGATAAGTTGCTACTGTTTGTTTGCTTTATATAATTATTTTGCAGTAAGTTAATTTTTATATAATGAATATATAATATATTGTTTTGTACCATATAGGTACAAAATAATGTACAGAGATGTAATTTTGAATTTTAATCTAAATTAAACTTAATTCAGACTAGAATTCGAAATAATGCCCCTGCATGTTATTTTGTACTTATATAATAAAGCTAATATATATATAATACAAAACAATTACATAAACTAAATTTAATATAAAAATATAGTTTTACTTAATTATACTACTGGTGCTTAATACTACAATAATTTTCACTAATCAAATTTTTTAAATGAAGTATAATGTAAAGATCAGGTATAATATAAAATTTTTGTTGTTTTGCTATTTTTTTTAAAAAAAATATCTTTTAATTCCAAAATTTATCTATAAAACCACCTTTTTTTTTAAAAAAACTTTTTGTAAATTTTACTATATACTATAACCCTAACTATTTACTCTAACTTAATATTTAATTTTTGGTTATTTTTTTGGTTATTTTTTTTTATATTATACTGCATACTGGTGTTGAGAGGACCCAGACATCTCTTATATAGGTTATATTTTTTTAGCAAATTAGTTAAAATTTAAACCAAGGTCCAAATTTAAAATTTGGTAAATTTGTATTAATTGAAATAATGGTCACATATTGAATTTTGGCGAAACACTTAAAATTTCGCATTGTTATATTTAATATTGGCAATTACTATTTGTACACTAGTGTATAAACACGGGTACATATTATAACTTAAAATTTTGCTTATGAAACCACTCTTCGGGCTTTAACAAAAAAATTCCTTGCAAAATTTTATTATAAACTATAACCTCTTCCAATCCCAAAGCTAACCCTAACCCTAACCTTAAATTGGGTTTAATTTTGGTCTATAATTTATATATTATATGGATTTGCAAATCAATTAATTAGTACCTGTGTACATACATGTAGTGTATAAATAGTTTTTTCCTTTAATATTTTAGCAATTTATCCTTTTTTGAGAGAATTACATCAGAAAAATAAAAATATTAAAAACAATAAATAAATAAACAAATAAATAAAGTAAAAAAAGCACACTATTGTTTTATTTACTTTGTTAAAAAAAAATTTGTACACTATGTGTATTATTTATTTTTTTTTATTTTTATATATTACACGGATTTGATTAGTACCTGTGAAAATAAATAAATAAATAAATAAAGTAAAAAACACGTTTTTTTATTTTTTTTATTATTATTATTCAATGAATAAAAATAAATTTCTGGTTATTCCCATAATACGGAATAACCAGAATTATAATGTATTTACTATATTTTTTTTGCAGTATATATAATATTTTAATGTATTTTAACTTTTTTTCTTTTTTTTTATCTTTTTTTTTAATTTTTTTATTCGATCTTTTTTTTAAATTTTTCTTTTAAATTTTTTNTCACAATCATTAAGATCCTTGATGATCATATACCATGCACTAATGTTATGAAGATCAAAATTCCATGCATTAACGTGATGATTGTTAAGATTTTTAATAATCGTGCAATAACGCATACAAAAACATTTATTTTGTGAGTAAATAAATATTACATTTTTGTTTGTTTTTTTTTGCACTTAACAATAATAATTTCTGTGCATTGACATGCAAAAATTACATTCGATTTGTAAGTAAATAAATATTTGATTATTTGTTTTTTTTTACACTTACAATTTTTATTATTTTATTTTAGAATTAAATTTTGTTATACCCATAGGGTACATTAAATTTTTTTGTACCCATTATTTTGATCATATAATATTACATACAAAATCAACATTGTTTATATTAGGTTAGGGTTAGGGTGAGAACTATGTTAGGATTAGGTTTAGGCTATTGTATAGTAAAATCGCTCAAGGAAAACTTTTAATTAATGTACAGAAGGTGGTTTAGTATACAGTTTCTTGCGAAATGAGCAATTTTTTGTCAAAATGAACATTTGTTTTGAATTTTTCTGATCATGTAACGTTACACCTGATTTTGAATTTTGGTGGTGATCTATAGATCACATGATGCGGGTATATGTACCTTTGGGTACATATATATAAT
The DNA here is from genome assembly GCA_003550325.1 of Gigaspora rosea. Classification (NCBI taxonomy): domain Eukaryota; kingdom Fungi; phylum Glomeromycota; class Glomeromycetes; order Diversisporales; family Gigasporaceae; genus Gigaspora; species Gigaspora rosea. Next base: position 158,214 of record QKWP01000819.1, read on the forward strand.
CCCTTATTTTATTTTAAAAAACATTCTTTTTATTATTTTAATTTTTAACCATTTTTTTTATTTAATTATTTAAATTAATTTTTATTTAAAATTTTTTTAATTATTGTTTTTTTATTTTTATCATTAATTTTATTTTTTTTTATTTTTTTTAATTTTTTAACTGTTTTTTTATTTAATTAATTAAATTAATTTTTATTTAAATTTTTTTTAATTATTTTTTTTTATTTTTATCGTTAATTTTTTTTTTATAATTAATTTTTATTTAAATTTTTTTTTAAATATTTTTTTTATTTTTATCATTAAATTTATTTACTTTTATTTATTTATTTATTATTTTTTTTAAATTTTTTTTAATTATTTTAGTTAATTTATTTTAAGCAAATTTTTTATATTATAATTATTTGTTAAACGGTAATAAGATAATCACATTAACAAAATAAGTAATAAAATATTTTTACTTAAATATACTTTTATATGTACTAATTAATTTTTTTAATTCTTTTTTTTTGATTTTGGGTTCTCATCGGAGCCATTCACTTTCGTCGTTGGAGTCGTCCATTCTGGTGCTTGCTCTTCGTCGACGGTATCAATTTCTAGTGCTTTTTTTGTGCTTTTGGCAATTGTCTTGTAGTTTTTTGACGATGGTGTGGTGCTTTGGATTTTTGGGTAAGTAAACTTTTTTCGTTTTCGTATTTTGTTTATATTATGTACAAAATAGGGATTTCAGGAATTTGTTTTGTAGAGTTTTCATCACTAGAGCTACCCATTTCAGTGCTTCGCTATTGGAGTCGTCCTTTCAGGTATCTTTTTCTTTGTTGGTGTTTTTTTCATCATTCAATCAGTGTACTTTTTATAGTGCTATCTTCGTCATTGGCACTTCTTTTGTTTAGTCTGCTGGGTCCATCATTAGCATTTCTGTTCTTTCTTGGTACGTGTTTGGCTTTGAATTTTGGTTTTCTTTTATTGGTTTTTTTGGCATATCAATAACTTTGTATTAGTACGGTGTCTCTACGGTGTTCGTACGGTGTCTTTACGATGTCATTATAGCGTTTGTGTAGTGTGCAATGGTATCTTTATGGCGTTCATGCAGTAGTGTCTTCTTGGTGTTTATATGGTATTTGTGTGGTGTCTTTATAGTATTTGTGTTGTGTTTCTAAGGCATTTTTGTGGTATCTCTTGTAATATGTTTTGTATTTTTTTTTAATAAAAATATATTATTTTTATTATTTTTGTAAAATTTATTTTTATTTTTATTTTTTTTTATGTCAAAGTTCTCGCTCTAGGTGAGAGATTATTTAATCAAGTCTGTGGATCAAGGGCGCCTCTTTGGGCACCCCACAATTGAGTTACATTGAATGATGGTACAACTAGCCACACGTACAACTTTTGGTTGTCTAATTGAAGTAGTCCGCCTGAAGGTTCTATACTAGCTGCCATACCTACAACCCAACTAGGGGATTGCCTATTCAAACTTCCAATCCAATTAGCCCAGAAGGGTTGATCTACCAAGCATTAGGTGCTACTATAGTTTTTCTTTCCCTGGTACCTAATTCCAGAACATAGGCCTTTTTCTCTGGTATGACTCCAGCAGCCAGGTTGGTGGACCCTCTCCTCCGAAAGTCATATTGTCTAGTTTTCCAGCTTCAGTTTCTGATATTCCGGTTCTGGTAGTACCGTTAAAGATTGTTGCTACCTCCTTACTCGGGACTTTCCAAATGGTTTCCATTTCTAAGTTCCTTGGATTTGTCTGTGTTACAAAACACAACTTCGCCTGAAAGCTCCCATTCGAGATGGTAACCAAGGACTACAGGTGATATATTGATATACCCAACTGATCGACAGGAAACAGTTACTGTAACACAGATCTATTTTTCCAAAGCATCGCCAGTAGGATTTGAACCTTAGACCTGCTACTTGGGGTGACAACTTACCAACTTTCCTAAGTCGCTACACCCTATTTTTGTAAAATTTATAATCAATTAATATTATCATTATGTATATGTATAATTAATTAAATTATTATTAATAATAAAATATATGAATATTCAAATTTATTTTTTTAATATATGAAAAATTAGCTAGCATTTAAAATTTATGTGAGCATATAGTAATTTTTATTATTTGCTTTTTGTTATTTTTTTTATTTTTTACAATTTGTGCAGAAAATTAAAAAAATTTATTCAATGATCGCTAGCAGGATTGCAGGTATACACAGATTTTTAATAATTGAGTTTTTAAAAAATTTGTACAGATATGTACTATAAATTTATTTACCTGATATATATGAAAAATTAGCTAGCATTTATTGTTTAGATGAGTATATAGTAGTTTATTATTATTCGCTTTTTACAATTTGTGCAAATTATTGAATTGTTAAAAATCTGTGCAAAAAATTAAAAAAGTTCTTTAACTGCTATCAGCAGAGTCGCAGATTTGTACAGATTTTTATTAATTACAATTTTAAAAAATTTGCTCTATATTTATTTACCCAATGCTAGATGATAATTTAGTTTTTAGCAAATTACTATAAAATTTATATGTATTAATCCAACTTTTAGCAAATTTACTTGATTTTAGGGGTAGCAAAAACGCTTAAATTCATGCAGATCAGTTATGACCTCTATGAGAGATGTCCGGGGTCCTGTGTTGAGCACTAGTAGATCAATTTAGTATTATTATAAAAATATATATATATCAATTATTACTATACTAATTTTATTAAATAACCATTTAGCAAGAACTCTGTATATAAAATTATCAATTTTATTTCTTATATATAGGTAGACAAAATGCTCAATTGTAATAAGAAATTAATATATTATAAAGCCTTCTAAAAGCCAATAAGTAGTTACACCAGGACCCCGAAATATATATAGATAGGTCAGATTAATTATAGGGTTACTAAAAAAGAAAAGATCTGTAAAAAACCAAAAATAAGCAAAAAATTACTATAAATAGAAAAAATCTGCATAAAAAACCTCAAAAATAAGCAAACTCATACCTGACCTATCTATGTATATTTCGGGTCCTGTTATACCAATATATTTGTTTTATAAATAGTAGTTCTTCAAGTAGAGACTATTATTTGGTTTACTGTTTTTTTTATTATATTGTTAATATAAATTACTAATTCTTTTAGGGAATTACTATTTCTACCATAGTATTTTGCTATTTCCACTATGATTTACAAAAATTTCTATTTTTATTATTCAAAATAATAAACCCAATCCTATCTCTAACTTTAATTTTAACACTAACCCTAACCCTAACTCTAAAAACTAATTGTTCAAAGTGTAGCAGCAATATCTGTTAGCAATATCCAATTACAATACATATACTAGTTACACAATATATGCACTTATACTATACAAAGGCCCAGTGCATTGTTTTCACAAAAATAGTTTTTGCTAACCCTAATCCTAAAACTAATTATCCAAAGCATAGTGGCAATGTCTGTTAGCAACATCCAATCACAGTATATATACTAGTTATACAACATATGCACTTACATTATACAAAGGCCCAGTGCATTGTTTTCGCAAAAAATAATTTTTGGTTACATGCCACTAATGTCATGTAACATTATACAAGTCTTATTTTGGTAACCTAATCAAGTTGGGTTTATATATATTAAAAGAAAAATAATTTATTGTATAACAGTGAATTTGCCAATCCATACATTCTCTTTTTTGATCCCAAGTATTTTGGGATTTACTGAGCCAATTTTGATGATTTAACTACTATTAGAATAAGAAAAATGAGCTCTACAACTTTCAAATACAGTTGGACCTCCATAAATGCAATCTCCATAATGCAACATCTCTCTAAATGCATGTTTTTTTCTATTCTGTAAGATATTATTAGTGCTAAATGCATATTCTATATTCTGTAAATGCACATTCTTTTGAATAACATTTTATATTACACTAACCTCTCTAAATGCACACAGCCAATCAAATTTTAGTATTTAAGATAGGTTATATAGTTTTGGTAGAAATTACACAAACTTGATAATCTAATTTTTAAAGCTGCAATTTAATTGGCTTTCTCTAAATGCAAACCTCCCTAAATGCATGTTATTGGCTTGTCCCTACAAGTTGCATTTATGAAGGGTTGACTATAATAGCCAAAGAAGGTTTACTTATTAGTTTTAGAGTTAAAATTATAATATACAATATTATATTAAATCTAAAAATAGAGCCTTTTTGTATAACCATGGTGGAAATAGCAAAATACCATGGTGGAAATAGGCATTCCCTTCTTTTATTATATTTTTAAGTGTGTTAATACAAAGCCTCCATCTATCAATTAATTTTATAACAAAAATATTGAAACTGATTACTATTTATATAGTTCAAAAGCATTAGTTTCAACTAACCAGGTAACCAACTAGTATATAATATAATTTTGCTAAAAAAAAGGCAAATTGTTTTCTTTTTGCTTTTTAAATATTGTATTGATTTTGGTTAAACAGTAAGTTGTAGTTCATATTTTTTAATTTTAAAAATTTAATATTTAGTGCATAAATAAATAGCTATACTAGTTGTTGATATTGTAAGCATAAATACTATTAAATAGTATTTAGAAGTGCTATTTCTTTAAACTATGCAATATTTTTTTTAGTTAACCTGTTTTGAAGATCATTTAAAGTGAAATCAAATCACATGAGCAACTGCTAATCAAATTACAGAATTATGACAATTAATAGTAAAGCAAAAAAACAAACCTAAAATATACAAAAATGGCAGATTAAACCTATCCCAGGTAGGTTAATAAAAATATTAGGAAGGTAATTTTCCTATATATAACCAGTGTTGTCACAGAATAGCTCTGGACAATTTGTAGACAATTGTAAACAATTGCGAACAAAAAAATAAATCTAAATTACTTAAAATTTTATTAAGATAACCTATTTTTTTCTTTTTAGAAAAATATTCAAAACTACAAAAAATATATAATCATATCTTTTTTAAACTAATTTATTAAAATTTAAAGTCAAAATATTCTTTGGACTGTGGATGTTTAAATATAGACATGAATAAAAAACTCTTGAACATAGTAGACACAACAACACTATATATAACTACCCAAAATCTAATTTAACTCTAATATAGAATAACACTAACCCTAAAGTTAATTGAGAAAATTATTAAATATGAGTTAACTCTGCATTAGATGCCCTTTTGTTTTGGTACTGGTAAGTATAGTTTATACCTAGTTTTTTGGGGCATTCATAAATAATATTATCCAAAAGAAAAGTCAGACAAAATATAATGTTTTTTCTAATCAGTGGGAAATCAAAAAAATATAGTATAATTTTTTTAAAAAAAATTGTCTAAAATTTGATCCAGTAGTCCAAATTTAATGATTTTAATACTATTCTATTCATCCCAGTAAGAGGAGTCGAATGGTAGCAATTCATTTTATTTGGATCACTGGATCAGGAGTTATTGACAAAATACTATTAGTTATATCTTTTCTTATAAAATTTCGGATTCGTATTATTTCACTGACAATCACTTTACAGACATAATACTACACCAACAACCATTTTACTGACAAGCTTTTTTTACTGACAAATAACTCACCGACACTCGATTTGCTAACAAGCATGTTTTCACCGACACGTTGATTTTACCGACACACACTTTACTGACAGTTAATTTTACTGACAAAAACAACTTACCGACAAGTTCATTTTACCGAAAATAGAATTTACCGACAAGATTATTCTACCGACAATACAATGAACCGACAAACAATTCGCTGACAAACAATTTGCCAGATGACTTAAGTATCACAGTTGATGCTGAAGTTATAGGGTCACAATTTGAAACTATAAGCTCTGCTAAAATCCACATATACTCTATAAATATGAAATCTATACCCAAACCCTACTCTAAACCTATAAGACAAAGACGAAAAAAAACATCCAAAGAAAATTTTAAAATTTTATATCAAAATAGGTCATAACTTCAGCATCAGCCGTGACAATAATTATTATTATCATCATTAATAAAATGTGAAATTTTATTGTCATTATTAATAAATTGCATAATACGTAATTATTCTTAGTAGTTTATTACATTGCTGTGGTCTCATATTGTCAGCAATTGTATTGTCAGCAAATCGTATTGTCGACGAATTGTATTGTCGGTATATTCTATTTTCAGTAAAATGAGCTTGTCGGTGAGTTGATTTTGTTAGTAAATGTAACTGTCGGTAAAGTGTGTCAATAAAATTAACTTGTCAGTAAAAAGGAACTTGTTAGTAAATCAAGTGTCTGCGAATTTTGTGTCAATAAAAAAAGCTTGTCGGTAAAATGATTGTTGGTGTAGGTTGATGTCTGTGAAGTGATTGTCGGCGATTTGATTGCCACCCAAAATTACTATATAACCAATAAATTTTTGTAAATAACTTGCGATCCAGTGATCCAAATAGCGCTATTTTGGTATTATTGGATTCGTCTTACTAAGACAAATCGAATGGTATCTAAACCATCCAAATCGGATCACTGTGTTACAAGATATTCGAGATTTGTAAATTTTATATATAAATATATGCATTTTCAAATTTTTTTTATATAGTCTAAGAGGTCAAGTGCTACTATATGGGATATATAACATTATTTATAGGTGCTTCTTTTCCAGGTTTTTTTATTTATTGCTTTTTGTTTTAATTTTTAGAGGTTTCATTTTGAGGAAATTCAAAAATAATAATTGAACTGCTGTATCTTTATTAACTTCTGTAAAATTATTGTTATCTTTGTTTAAACTATTATTTTCATTTGAATTGTTATTATTTACATACAATTATCTAAATTGTCATTCTTTCTACCTCTCTATAACAGATACAGGATATAGGTGAGATTTTTTGGGTCATATGCACAATCAATTTGTAATCTGGGTTAGGATCCTATGATCACTCTATTATACAAATCAACAAATAAGTATACTTGTTTTTTGCTTTTTTCAATTTGCAGCTTTTTTTTATTTTTTATAATGTTATTGTTCATCATTGGTGTTGTTGTTGGTTTTTTTTTTCATCATTGGTATTATTATTGACATCGTCAGTTTTGTTATTGGTTTGGCATTGCAATTGTTGCTGTTGCACTTTCACTTGTTGTAGATAAGGTGTGAATATTGTTGTTAAGGTGGCACTTTTGCTAAGGCAATGTTGCGTTTGTTTGTTGTCTCATTAGTAGCAGTTTACTTTTTTTTTTTTTATTGTCATTTCATCACATCTTTAACTTTCTTGTACTGCTATTTATTTGTAGTGTTTTGCCATTAATGTCATTATCTTGTTATGTCATCTTAATATTTTACTAAGTGTTGAAACTAGTAAAGTCATCTATGGGCACTGTAATTGATATTGTTAAAGGAAGTAACAAAAATCAGATGATTTTTTAGGAAGGAGAGGGTAAAAAAAGTTGAAATTATATATAAAAACCTGACTATATATATATTAAAAAAGAGGGTGGGAGATAGGCCCCTGATAAAAAATAATCAGATGATTAATAATACGACCCTAATGGGTTGAAATTAGAAGATAGAGTATGATGGTTAGTATTAGATAGAAAAATTAGGAATAGAGTTAAAAGTATTAGAATAAAGGTTAGAGCAAAATTAGTATAGTGCAAGAAGCCTATACTAGACAATAAAATAATATAATTTTAAAATGCATCAACTTTTTGTAAAAACAATATTTTTAAAAGATATTTGGCAAATTTGTAGAGCTTATAATAATAAACAAAGTTACTGGTCAGATTTTTAAATGTTGCTTTTATAAAAAGTTATAACACTTTAAAGTTAGTTAAAATTGAAACATATAGTAATTATATATAAAACAATAGTAATCTTAAAATGCATTAATACTCATCAACTTTTTATAGAAAAGGTTTTCAAAAAAATATTTGGCAAATTTATAGAACTAATATTGCTCTACAAAGTTACTAGTCAGTTTTTTAAAAAACTTATTGCACAAAAAATTATAGTGATTTTAAAATTAAAATATGTTAAGTATAGGCTTCTTGTACTATATTAAGGTTAGTATTAGTGCATAGTTTAAATAATATAATATAAAGATAATTAAAAAATAAAATATATACAAACCATTTTGTGCCCTCTTCTTCTGAATCAAGTTGTAATTGAAATTCTTTTATAGATAATATGAATAAAGTGCCTTATAAAAAAATGAGATCATACCCAATAAAACATTTTATCTGTTGTTAAATAACCAACTCTAAAAACTGAATTATATAAGTGCATTAAATAAAGCTAAAAAAAAACAACAGGAACAGTAGATATTATAAATTGCTTTAGGTACCTGCTTATAGTTAATTAAAATCCAATCATCATTATCTGTATCATAATATTGAAAGGAATCAGTAAGAGTCTTGATAATTATACTATATAAAATGAATTATTTTTATATAAAGTTCTTAAGAATTAAGTTAAATTCAAGGAATTTAGTATTTACATACCATACAATTATCAAAACTTAAATCTTGGTTCTAAAAATAAAAAAAAAGATTGATTAAAAAAAATGATAAAACAATTAAAAAAAATAATAAAACAATTAAATAAAAAAAATTATAATAATCAGTTTTACTAAATCACACTACTGGTGCTCAACACCACAATAATTTTCACTAATTAAATTTTTTAAATATAGTGTAATGTAAAGATCAGGTGTATCATAAAATTTTTGTTATTTTGTTATTTTTTTTAAAAAAAATACCTTCTAACTCAAAATTTTATCTATGAAACCACCTTTTTTTTAAAAAAAAAATATCTTGCGAAATTTTACTATATACTATGCCTCACCCTAACCCTAACTATTAACTCTAACTCAATATTTATCAACTTTAACTTTTGTTTATTTTTTTTTATTTTTTTGATATTGATCTTCACATTACACCGCATACTGGTATTGAACACCAGTGGTGTGATTTAGTCCTACTAGGACCCCGAACAATATATATAGAGGTTACATTGAAATTTTGGCTAAAAAGGTTACTTTTTTACAAAAATGTTACATTTGAAAAGTGGATATTGGTCAAAAGGTTACATTTAAAAGTGGATAAAAGCTTTTAATGTTATATTATTAAAAGTGGATAAAATTAATAAGTTTTAAATAGGTTGTATTTAAAATTTGAATAAAGAAAAAATTTTTTAAAAAAACCTTTTTTTGAAAAAAATTTTTTTTTAAGAAAAATTTTTTTAAGAAAAATTTTTTTTTGAAAAATTTTTTTTTAAGAAAAATTTTTTTTTGGAAAAACTTTTTTTGAGATAAATTTTTTTTTGAGAAAAATTTTTTTTTGAGAACTTTTTTTTTGAAAAAAATTTTTTTTGAAAAAATTTTTTAAAAAAAAGTATTGTTATATTTAATATTTGGTTAAAATTTATTAAATATTAAAGCTTAT
>QKWP01000819.1:173352-212978 GCA_003550325.1 Gigaspora rosea
AATATGATGGATTGTTCAAATACAATAGATTATTCGAATTATTCGAATATAATTAATTATTCGAATTATTCATCAAATAAATATTTAGAAAACTTTATTCGAATATTTGCCGAATACGAATATTATTCGAATAACGAATATAAATCTGAAGCTCTATTAGTATATATCAAAATTTTGCAGAGAAATTTTTTTGTTAAAATATAAAGATAGGTTTCTTAGACAGAATTTTTTGATATAGACAATTTTTGAATAATACATTTTTTCAAAAAATTTGTATTATACCTAATCTTTACATTATACAAATTTTGATTGACCAAAACACATGTGATGTTGAACACTAGTGGTGTGCTTTATTAACAACCTTAAAAAAACCTGTTTTGTAAATAAACTAAGTATGCTAGATACAATTTTAGGGTTGGGTCTTAATGTTAAAGGCTATCAGGTTAGAGTAATGTTTACTATATATAAAATTTCATTGCTATTATTTTTAATTAGTGCACCAAGATTGATTTAAGCATTAGTTTTTTTTGTTTCTTGTGTGCATGTTGGGATTCTTTGTTGGGCAGATTTGGAATAGTCAAAATTTGCACTTTCTGATTGGCTATTTCCTCTCTATGGGTTTGTATTACCAGGCAAATAAGTAATCATGTGATTATGTGATCTGATCTGAACTGGAGATTGGGTTGTCACATGACCTAAAAAATCTCACCTACATTCTGTATCGGTTCCTCTCTACAGTCAGTTGACTACCCTAGCATTCCCCCGAAAAATGTAGGGTTACACGTGATCAGTTACACAAAATGATCATCTTAGATCCTGTATGAACATAACATTCAAATTTAAATATGTATATTTATTGATCACTAATAGGACGCAGTGATTTCTTATATTGAAAGACTATTAAATAATCAAATAAAGTACTTTTTAAAACTTTTAGAATTTCATCTAATTTGCTATAAAGGTTAGTCGCACAAGTATTTTAGCATTTTACTAAACAGCGCATTTAGTTTATACTGTACCTCTATTATTTATTGAGATACTTATATATGACTTTTACTAAACATGAGAATTACCAGAATATATTTAAATTTTATGTTTTTTTTCAAATATATCATTCGTCCTCAAAGTAGTACATATTTTATAATACGACTAAAGCTTTTTGCTTTTATTTTTATTTTTTTTTAATAATCAATAGCTTAATTAGTATTTTTTTTAGATGAATATTACTAAGCATGAGATATGAAAATTGATATATGCACAAACCTCATCTTCCGAGTACCATATATTGAATGAACCTTGAGCCAATTTTTTTAATCTTTTTCTTATCAATAATAGTGTTGACTATATTTCTTTTGCAATATGTTCAATAACACCTTGATCTTGTTTCAGAGTTCTCTTTAGCTTCTTATTATTTTTGAATTAGCATCATAGCATAATTTTTTAGCACTTCGTAGCACAATTTAAAGATGCTTTAAGACTTATATAGCAATAAAAGTAAAATTGTTGGAACCAAGTTTAATTAGTTAATTTTCTTAATGTATATTTCAGATGCGTATTTGCAGATCTTAATTCTGATGTGAGATCAATTAGTATTTAAAGTCTGCCAATGATTAGTAATCATAAAATATTAATTGATCTCACGTTTGAACCAACCTTATGTTTGTTCTTCACAATTAATATTATACTTACTTTAACTAACTAATATCAAATAACGAATATGTCAACTAAAAAATGTAACAATTGTGACAAAGATAAAGATCTTGAGGAGTTTCGTAAAAATGATAAAATTTTAATCTGGTGCCAATTATGTAGAAATAGATGATCAGACCGACTTAAAAACAAAATAGAAGATGAGACTATAATTGACTATTCGAATATTAGTGAATTTATATACAATTCATTGATTTCTCTTGAAAATATTAATGAATTCTATGAAAATGATGATGTGGAATTAGCTATTGATTTTGATATTGAGTTGAGTTCTGTAATTGACATTATATTAAATGAAAATGATAAAAATTTTGTAGATGAAAAACTCTACCTTGAAGTTGTTCGACGTATAATGAAATTTATCGAAGAAGGAGATGGATATAGATGGATATATAAAGATAAAAATTCAAAAAAGAATTCATTGTTAGTAATCTATCACTGTAATTGCCACATTGATCGTGCAAAACGTCAAGTAAAACATCCAAATCCAGAATCTCAAAGAGATACACCAACAAGAATTGAACGATATAATTGTGAAGGGACTGTAAAAATTGAAGTTTTTGCTTCTTTAAATTTAATTAAAATCAAATATTCCCATTTAATGCTACATCCACGTCCTATTCATATTGCAACATCTTTAGAAATTCAGGAGTTTATTAAAAATAATATTAATTACTTGGTTCCAGAATTGTATCATCAAATTAAAGAAAAACAACTTAAAAATTTTACTATTCAACAAACTTACTTTTGGTGGTCAAAAGAATCTCAAGGAATATATCAACGTAATTCAGATCCTTTAATTTCTGCAAAATTATTGTTAGCTGAATTCAATCAAGAAATTATTGTTGACTTATCTACACCGACACCTGCACTTGGATTTCTTACTACTCTTTTTTATAAACTTCCACGCAATAATTTTAGTGCTATAGTAGTTGATGCAACTTTTGGAACTAACAAAATGGGATGGGAGTTATATGCACTTATGGGCGTAATTGATGGAACTGGATTCCCATTAAGTTATCTTTTAATAGCTGCAGGGAAAAATCGAAATATAACATCCATTTTATCTCGATGGATGTATACACTTAAATGTAAACAATTGGAAAATTTTCCTTATAAGTTAATGGATAAGGATTTTTGTGAAATAAATGCAGCTCAAAAAGTATGGCCAGATACACGATTACAATTGTGTTTTTGGCATGTTGTACATGCAATAAAACAAAGAATTGCATCACGCAAACCAATTTTGGATAAATATGATCCAATTATTGCATACAGGGAATGTTCAGCTTAGGGTTGGTTAGGTTCCAGTTAGGTTCTAATAGGTTCTAAGTAAATTAATAATTTTTAAACTGATTTTTTATTTTTTAGTTCTTAATTAAAGTTATTGATTATAAAATTATGAACAATTTTAATTATGAGCATAAAGCAAAAAACTTTCTTTTAAGTTTATAAATTCTTTAAAATATTAATTTAGAACCTAGGTTCCAGAACCTAGGTTCTAAATTAATATTTTAAAGAATTTATAAACTTAAAAGAAAGTTTTTTGCTTTATGCTCATAATTAAAATTGTTCATAATTTTATAATCAATAACTTTAATTAAGAACTAAAAAATAAAAAATCAGTTTAAAAATTATTAATTTACTTAGAACCTATCAGAACCTAACTGGAACCTAACCAACCCTAGTTCAGCTATTGATCTTTACTGGAAAAGAGTTAACAATGATAATACTATGTATTGTCCATTAGAGCTTCATAATCAAGTTATTAATCTAGTTGAATTACACTTTAGTCGGCACATATTATTGCCAAAATCTAATGGTGAACTTTATGTAAATCAACAGGCTATATGGAATGAATGTGTAAATGAAATAATGTCTTTTTGCAAAGAGAATAATTTGATTAATCTTTGGATATATTTCTGAAATCAATGGTATTGTCAAAAAAGATGGGATTTGTGGGCACGAGCTGCAGATAGTGAAATTTGTCACATTAAAACAACGATGATTGTAGAGTCACATTGGCGACTTATAAAACGTGACCATCTTTACAAATTTTACAAACCACAAATAGAATCATCTTTGCTATATCTTAATAACAAGAGTTATTAATCAGCAATTATACCGACTTCATTTATTACAGCAAGGCCACTATTCAGTACCTTGGAGAAAAGAATTCAAACAAGAATGGAAGAAACTAGAAAAAAAAGAATCATTATCTGATAATTTGTATTTTACAAATCCAAATCAATGGACTTGTACATGTATAGCATATATGAAGAATCGATTTTTTTTGTGTAAACACTTGGTTAATTCGATTAGTAAAGTTGATTTAACCTTTTTTAAAAAAGTATTATATATTCTCTTTATTTTATTTTATTATCGTTAAATACAACCAATAATTGTAGTTTTACTTGTTTATTTTTAGGTTCAGCGAAATGGAAATTATCCACTAATTTCCACATATGATGGTAAACTTATAAATGTATTTCATTTTTACAATTCAGAAGCCTATAAGGTTCCAAATATTTTACCAATTAAAGAATCAATAATTGAATACAAGGATGAATATATTGTAGAAGACAATGATGATAATGAGTATAAAGCATACGAACAAAATATAAACGATTTAAATGAGATTTTAATTAAGGTAAATTAGTTATATAGTATCATAACAATGTGTAACAATTATATAATTATATAAAATAATTTTTTACCTTTAAAAGGTTAAAAACTTGATTGATCAATTACAAGAAAAAGCTAAAGGCCATTTATGGTTACAAAACATTCGTTCAAATTTTAAACCACTTGAAAAAATGATTATGGATATTGAAAAACTTGAAAATAGGCGTACAACACCTAAAACATCAAAAGATTTTAATCGTAATACAACATATTGGCTATAAAGATTTATTTTTTTTTTCTTTTTATAGCATTTTTTAATAGAACTTTTATGATTCAATTGCTTTTAACATTAAAGCTGCTATAAGGAAAGCAGCTAGAGTAATAACTAGATAGTAAACTTTAGCAAGTTTTTTATAAAATTTTAAATTTTTATATATGTATTAAAAATTTCTATTGCTAAAAAAAAAGTTTCTATTACTTTAAAATGATATTGTATGTTTATTATAAATCTAATCTAGCTATTCTTATTTTCAGATTTTATATACTGTACTTGCAAAGTTTGTAAGACTATATACTGTACTTGCAAAGTTTGTAAGACTATTTCTTATAGAATTTTTTATATAGTCTTATAAATATATATTTGTAAGGTTCGTAAGAAATTTTATATATTTGCACTATTATATAAGTACTTTTATATAAATATAGTACATCAGATAAAAATTTTGTATTTGTATTTTACTATATAAGAACGTTTTAATAAAATTTTTATGGGTCCCAATATTTTGTGATTATACAGTATCTTTGTATACTGAATCGAAACTTATTAGTTAACTTTTATTAATCGTTATAGAGTTTATAAAAATGAGTATAATATGTAAATATAATGGAGATATTGAATTTTTGTTAGTATGTACAGATCTAAAATGTATAGTATGAACGAGTTTGTTTTTAAAAAATATATATTAAAATTTGAATGTTCGTACAGGATCTAAGATGATCAATTTGTGTAACTGATCACATGTAACCCTACATTTTTTCAGGGGAATGCTAGGGTAGTCCTCTCTATAGTTACACCCATATTGTCACACCTCTATATAAGCACCCAATATTGTGCAACAAACTTAAATATAGTAAAAAGCCTCATCATAGTCACAAATATTCTATAATCACTATTAGGGTGGTGACATATATTATGTAATATAATTTTACTATACCCCTACCCCCTCCCCCTGCATAAAAGAAATTTGATGGCTATTATGAACTTCTATATTTAACGTAAGATTTTAGAGACCCCCCTTCCCCCCCAAAATATTACGTAATATCTGTCACCACCCTTACAAAAAATTTTGATTTTTTATCAATTTTATTAATAATTAACCCTCATTATAATTACAAATTAGACTAAATATAGATTATAATATCTGATTAGCCAATATTTATATTCATATTTATTTAAAATTTTTTATTAAAAATTATTAAAGGTTTGATAGCAAATAACTTTTGATTCAGTAGCCCAATTTGGATAAAATGACTACCAAAATGTTCATTTCAATGAGACAATTCCAATGATCCCAAGATCATTAAAATCCAATTACAAGCTCCTGTGATTGTTAAGGGTTTGTGTTGCTTTACATGTTTAAAAATTGATTAAATTTAAATATTATATCTAAGTAAAAAACCTTGATAATCTTAGCATTTTGTAACTAGATTTGGATAATTTTAGATTCTTTAGAATTGTCTCATTGAGTCAAACACTCTAGTGGTCATTTTATTCAAATTGGACCACTGGATCAAAAGTTATTCACTATCAAACATTTTAAATTTTTTAATAGTATTTCAAATATGTGCAAATATATTATTTATTGCCTTTGGTCATGTGACTATAACCAGGTATTTTTATTTATAGTCACACCTCTATACAGTATACAGTCACCAAAATAGGGTGTGACCAACTTGTGATTATAGAGAGGTCAAACTGTATCTATTATTAGGATTATAAGTTTTTTCAAACTCATTATACATACTATTCCAATTAACAAATTTCTTTGTCAAATATTTAATTATCATATATTCTAATTATTTATTGTGTATGTATACATCTTTTTGAGAAATGAAATTCTATTAAATTTTGTAATTAAATTATAGCAATGTAGAAACATTAAGACAATAAATAAAGTTTTTTATTTTATATTAAATAGTGCACTATATTCTACATATTCAAGTAAAATATGTATGAATAATAGTATTAAATTTTTATGATTGTTTTATTTTTTTCATACATTATTACTATAGTATTCATTTAGAGATTAAATTCAATCTGAATATTACCAAGTAAAAATGAGACTTCAGGCTTTCAAGTTTATTATTTTTCTTTATCAGATATATCCTATAAAAAATTTAATTATATATGTTACTAGTAGGGCTGAATTCAAAAGCATGAAGTCTTATTTCCCTTGGCAATATTTATATCAGAATAAAGAAAAATAAATACATACAATTACACATCTTTATTACATTGTGTCCTATACAAATAAATAGAAAAACTGTCTAAAGATAGGGATTTTTGCATATCTGCTCTAAACTTGGAGATAGAATTATCACGAATATTGCATGGTGAATTAAGGTTATTAATTATGCAACGAAAGGGCAAAATCTTATCATGTTATATAGTAAAAGTTTATTATTCGTGTATCTTTATTACATTATTGTTTATAAGGAGAATTATATGAACTCATGCATTACTGCATCATCGCGATATCGCGACAATAGAAATTATATAAACAATTTTACCGCATTTTGATTGGGCAAAACTGGCTAAGTCGAGAAAATCGACTAAGTCGATTTTTTCAAAAATCGGTTAACTAATTCGACTTGGTCGATAAAATCGACTAAGCAAAAATTGAACTCCCGGGAGATGCCTAACAGCACCCCTTAAAAATATACTATAAAATTAAATTTACTCTATTAAAATTCATCTATACACTTTTATTAATGACTCTATCTTTAAAACCTAACTCAACCATAAAAAAAAGCTGCTAAAAAATTTTAAAAATTGTATATAAAATAGATCAAAATTCCACCAACATCCATCCATGGCATTTATTATCAAAATCTGCAGATAGAAGGAATGCTTTGGGAACAAATAATGTTGGCCATTGCGATCATGAAGGGATTGGAGTTGGAAAGGATGAACATAAAACACTCATTAACCTGTAGAGATGAAGTTGGGTATTATTATCGAAATACAAAAAGCAAATGAATGGTTATTTCATAGATTAAATACTAGATTTTCTTTCTAATATAAATCATTTAGAGAATGGAAACAAATGGGGTCTTTGCCTTGAAAATTAAGTTATGAGACATAGTAAATTATATGTCCATACTTGATTTTCAAGGCAAAGACCCCAACAAATTTATTATTACTGTATTGCTTCTGATCTTCAAATAACCCACTCTCGAGAACTTATTCATCGAGGTTTGCATAGCGTCAATATTTACAAGGTGATTTATATAACGTTTATAATGCAGATGAGTGTATGGAATTTTACTGTATTTAGCACCAGAAACTTATACGGGTCTTATAATCAAGAATTTGGAATACAACTTCAAATCGAATTTGTTACAATGATCCACGACCAGAAAACCGCCCATTAGCAATGAAACTTTATGAAAATCCTTACAGAATGGTGGAGTAATTTATCAGAATTAACTAAATCTGATGAAATATTAATGTATTAAAAGCTGCTTAAGATTAAATAGTAATAAATTTATACTATATAAATTTGTAAAATAAAAATTTTTTTTAAAAAAAATAGTTTGAAAAACATTATATACACAAGTTATTATTTCAAAACTTTTTCAAGATATACCGATTATAGTAGATGCATATAAGGGGAACTTTAATAATTTGAATGGTTTAATACAGTAAATTCTAAGAAATAATAACAAGTACACGACAAAAATGATCTTTTGCAGTACTTTATAAACCAATATCCTTGTTTATTGTTAAAAGTTAACAAGCAGATGTATACATATTTTTCATCTTGTAACTTTTATACAACAAATGCTTTTAAAGAGCTCAGGTTATCACATCTGAATAGATTATCATCACAATCCAAAACTTTTAATGTAGTATTTTTGCGAAGAGCCTCTGCTAAAGCTTTTTCGACTTCAAAATCCAGTTCATTAGAAGTAATATCTAAATAAATTAGAGTAATATTTACACAAAGAGCTTGTGCTAACGCTTCTCCTCCTTTATAACCAATGTAGTTATTTTGAATATCTAAGGAAGTAAGAGTAGTGTTTACACAAAGGGCCTCTACTAACGCTTTCCCTCCCACAGAACCAAGTTTATTGTAAGAAAGATCCAAGAAAGTTAAAGCAGTGTTCATGCAAAGAGCTTCTGCTAGCGCTTTTCCTCCTTCAGAGTCAATTTGAGTTCCAGCAATTTTTAAGGTAGTCAAAGTAACATTATTACAAAGTACGTCTGCTAATGCTTTTCTTCCATTAGTACCGAGGTCGTTATAGGAAAGATTTAAAAAAGTTAGAGTAGTGTTTGTGCAAAGAATTTTTGCTAGCACGTTTACTCCTTCATAATCAATTTTATCCTCGATTTTATTATTGCTGATATTTAAAGAAGTCAATGTGTTGTTTTTATAAAGACCTTCCATTAACACATCTACACCCTTAGAACCAAGTCGATTATAAGAAACCACCAATGAAGTCAGAGTGGTGTTGACACGAAGAGCCTCTGCTAGTGCTTTTGCTCCTTCAAATCCAATATAATTATGACTAACATCTAATGAAGTTAAAATGGAATTTTTACAAAGAGCCTTTGCTAATGCTTTTCCGCTCTCAAAAGCAAGTTGATTGCTCTTAAGATTTAAAGAGGTTAGAGTAGTGTTCTTACAAATAGCTTCAGCTAATGCTTTCCCTTCTTCAGAACCAAGATAATTCCAAGTGAGATCCAAAGAAGTTAAAGTAGTAGTTTTGCCAAGAATTTTTATCAATTCTTTTATTTCTTTGGAATCAAGAAAAATTACGGAAAATTTTAAGTAGATAACAGTGGTATTTTGATAGAGACTCTCAAAGATTATTTGATTAATAGTTTTTTCAAGTGATAAAAATCTAAGTTTTTTACTTGTTCTTAGAAACATAGTAACCAAAGAACATTTAACGGCGCTTACGGATTCATCTTCACTAAAACCAGATTTATCAGTAAAAATTGAATAATTATCGGTTCCATAACCTTCATCAATAAGCCAATTTTCAACTCCTTCGTCTAGATAAATGCCAACAAATGTGGTATAACTTGCATAATCAAATAATAGTTTTTGATAACTTGGAAGAATAATTTTAAAAGGAATTAATGAAGCTTTTTCTTCAGCATTTAATGATAAAAGATAGATTATTATAAGTCTTTTATCACTTAGAGAGTCTGTTGGGTTACTCCATAATATTGGTATAATAAATCTACACCACTGACGGCTTACAAGAAGACATGAAAATAAACTTTTATAATCTTCCTGAAGGTTATTAAATATTTCGAAAAAACATTCGTTTGGTAACATTATTATTGTTTTAAAAAAAGAGGATGTAGGATGAAGCTCGATGTTTACGTCTCCTTTAACTGATGAGAAAATGTTTATCAGTCACATGATGATTGAATTCCAGTAAAAGAATTTTATAACGTGCCAGAATTACTACTTAATTCTTAATGCTGGCTAAAAACAAAATGCTTGTAATCAGGGTTGTAAAATTACGGTAATTATATAAAATTTGGCGGTAAGTTACCGGTAAGTTACCTTAAGTTACTTAAGGTAACTTACCGATAACTTACCGCCAAATTTTATAAATTACCGTAATTTTACAACCTTGCTTGTAATCATTTATAATGTTAAATATGAACTGTATTTACGTTTTTTTATATACCGGTGAAATTCTAAATCTCAATAAATACGAACGGGAGAGCTGTAATACTGTAATATCACATGATAAAACAAAAATATTCGAAAAAAACGGAAAAACGAAGGTAAAATTCGATATATTATAAGTGATCTTACGTATTTCATGACGATATTATAGTAATCATAATTTTATATTTCTAAGTAATGCCGTTTTTTATTAAATATTGATGTATAAAATTTAAAAGATTGTACAAATATAAAATAAAATTATAATATATATATATATACGTATATAAGTAATTTTATATATCGAAACTAGATTTATATATGCATTTAGGGAAAATATTATGATATATTAATATAAGTTTTTTTTTTTTATAAAAACAAAATATACATTAAAAAAAAAAACATCTACACAAAATGAAAATGCAAGCATTTTTTAACTATAGGTAAGAGTAATAATTACGATTTTTTTTTTTTTAACCCACCCAAAATTATATATAATTAATAATTACATATTATCTATACTTTAAAAAAAAAAAAAAAATTTCTTTTTTTTTTCAAATATCTTGATTATCCTTTATATTATCATCGTTCTTAATTAATAATGATGATGGTGATTTAATTTCTGGAAATTCTTCAATAAATTCACCTTTTTCAGACCATCTTTTAAGTACTTTATCTAAAGTTTTTAAACTAACAGGTTTTGTTAAAAATCCATCAACACCACTACCAAATGCCATATCTTTATCTTCTTCTCTAGCTAATCCTGTTAATGCGAAAATTAAAGATCTATTTTCTATTTGTATTGATGATGATCGATTTAAATCTGTTTGTTCAATATTTGTTGTGAATGAATTTGTTGAATTTGTTAAATTAGAAAATAATCCCGTTGGAATCCTTGATATATTATCCTTTAGAGTTTCAGTTAAAGAAGATCTTTGTTTTAATTTTTGTCGTTTTTGAGTATATTCTCTTTCTAATTTTCTAATTTCAGATGTAGCAACATTACCATTCATTACTGGCATTTGAATATCTAATAAACAATAATTCGAAATAAAAGTTTGTTAGATTATTCTAAGATTATCATCTCAAGTTTATATAAACTCTCAAAAAAAAATTCCCCCGATTAATGAAATGAAAAAAACATACCCATTAGTACCACATCAAATTTTTTATCACGTTCACCAAATGAACTTTTTTGTTCTAATGCATTTCGATATTTTTGAACACCTATAGCACCATTTTCTGCTTCTTCAAAATCAATTCCTCGACTTTTCAAAAATGTAGATAAAATTTTTCTATTTACTACATTATCTTCTATTATAAGAACTCTTGGACTACGAAATCCAGATCTTGATGATGAAATATCTAATTCAGGATTAGATATTGTAGGTAATGAACGTGATACTGATAAAGTTCGTGATTTTGGTGTTGATGTAGTAAATTTATCCAAGGATGGTGGTGAAGATGATAATGTTGATAAAGAAACTTCTGGCATAGTATCAGCATGAATTAAAGGAGTACGTTGATGTAATAATGATTGTGAATCGTTATTATTTGTATTTTCAAATGGATTATTTTTTGTTGGAGGTGTATTAATCGGTGTTTGTAAAGATACTAATGTATCATCTGATGAAGTATCATCATCGTTAGAAGGTGGAGTAGTAATAATTTGTGGTGGTAAAATTTTTGCATCTAATTTAAGATTAAAACATGATAAAATAGCATTTTCTATTTTTCTAGGACTAATAGGTTTTGAAATAATAACAACTTTACGATGTTTTGTTTTTAAATTCATTTCAATTTCTTCTTGAATATGTTCAATAATTTCACGAAATTTACCATGTTTTTCCAATGAAGTAACAAAAATAATTGGTGAATTTATATTATCAGAATCTTGATGAGGAATTAAATTCGAATTAAACCAAGATGATTTATTTTTACAAAATTTTCCACTTTCTGATAATAAAGTTTTTAAAATTTCTAAATCTTCGTTAAGAATCATCACCAAATCTCCATCTTTTTTACTAGGTCGTTCTTCAAGAATTACATTCTTTACATTAAACCAATTTTTTAAAGATCGTTGTATAACATCTTTAAGTTTTCCTTTTGCACCTTTGACTACTACAGATTTATCTTGAAGTTCTTTCAATATAATTTCTCTTTCTTTCCTCTTTAATTGTTTTTTCTCTATAACGTTAGCATCATCTTCACTATCATCAGTATCAGATTCATTAGCTTTTTCAAAATCTAACCAAATTCTTACTCTTGTTCCAACATTAACTTCACTTTCAACATCTAATTTACCACCCATTTTTTCTACCAATAATTTAACAATACTTAAACCTAATCCGGTACCAATTTGAAGTGGATCTTCTTGTGTAAATGGATGAAAAAGATGTGTAGTAAGAAAATTTGGATCAATTCCACGACCAGTATCAGTTATGGTAAAAAGAACGTGTACCCTTTCTTGTTCATCAATTGGATTAGGTGGTAAATGTTGACAACAAGATTGTTCACATTTTTCACGTTGACATGAAACAGTTGCAAGTGATATATGAATATATCCTTGTTGCGTAAATTTAAGAGCATTACTAAAAAAATACAACGTGTTAACAAATTGATAAAATTGATAAATTGACGAGTTTGAAAAATTGATTAATATCTAATATTGTTTGTGTTTATGACTTACCCCACAATCTAATTTAATAATAAACGAAAAAAAAATAATAAATTGTTATTAATTAAATTTGTTATTAACCGGTATGTAAAATAAAAAATATTTTTTTTTTAAAAGACTCTTACGTACGTTTATAAGCATTTGTCTAATTGCCCCATCTTCTGCCATAACCCACCATCCATCTTCGCGTGGTTCTATATCCATAAGAAGATCAACTTCAGGTGAACCAGTTTCTCTTTTTGATTGATAAGGATTTAGTAACCTACAAACGTGTCTTCTTCTTGCTTGTGATGGTGAACTATTCTCATCGTTATTATTATTATTATTACTATTTTTTGCATAAATTACAGATACCATTTGTTGTCCTACTACACATGATTCAGCAACATCTTCTAATATTTTAACTAAATCAACTTTTTCTTTTTGTTGTTTAACTCTATCACGATGATTATGATTATTATGATGATGATGATGATGATGAAAATCTTCATTATTTTGATCTTGTGTATCATAATAATTTCCTGAATTACTATTCAAAATTGGTACAGGAGGAGGATGCATTAAATCATAATCACGAGAATTATTATCCATTTTTGCATAATTTAAAACATTATTTATTATAGAAATTAAACCAGTTCCACAACTTTGAATAGTTTTTAATAATTCAGTTTGAGCTTCATTTAAATGACCTTCACTCATTAATTCACAACTAGCTAAAATTCCATGTAAAGGAGTTCTTAATTCATGTGATACAGAACTAATGAAAGCACCTTTTGCTCTATCAGCTACAATAACACGTCTTTTAAGAACTTCACTTACAATATTAACACCAAAATTACCCAAATAAACACGTTCTTCTTCTTCAAATTGTCTTGAGAGATTTTTAGTAAGAGCTATAAGAAATCCAAAAGCATTTTTCGCATTATCATAAATAGGAACAACAATACCAGAACACATATCATTAGGAAAAAGAGTAGGTAATTGAGGTAAAGCATTTTGAAAAATGTAACCTCGAGGATGAGTTTGAATTAAATGAGTTAAAAAAGAAGTAGTAACAGGAGTAGAAATAGAATCAGTAGAAATAGATAAACCAGCAGCCGCCAAGAATTTTAAATTTTTTGTAGGTAATTCAGGAGGAGGACTATTTAAAAGAAAATCATTAGAGAAATCATTTGATAAACGACTAGCGTATCTAATTTTTCTAGCCGATAAAGAAGGCATTTCTAATAAATATAAAGCATCAACATCCAAAGTATCTTTTATTAATTCCACAGCCTTTTCAAAACATCTACGCATAATAGGATCACCATTTTCAGAATGATCTTTATCATGAGCAACTTGAGTTTCGAAACAAAATTTAGTATATTCGGCAAGACTAGCTTGCATCTTATTTCTAACACCTAATTTTAATCTATCAGCCCAAAGTTCTAATTCACGCATAACAACTTTAGCAAAATCTTTTAAAGATTCACGCATTCTTTCACAAAATTCACGAGGTTTTGTATCAATTAAACAAAGAGTACCAACATTATGACCATCTTTTGTTCTTAAAGGAGCACCAGCATAAAAACGAATATAAGGAGGACCAATAACTTGAGGATTTTTCTTAAATCTCCAATCAAGTAAAGAATCAGGAACAACAAAAGGATCACCATTTTCTTGTAAAATAGCATGACCACAGAAACTAACTTCACGTTTTGTTTCTTTACAACCAAAACCATTTTCAGCTTTGAACCATTGATGAGTGGTATTTACAAGAGAAATTAACGTAATCGGAACGTTGAAATGTTCTTTAACAAGCCTAACTATACGTGTAAAATTTACATCTTGAGAAGTGTTTAATATTTGGAATCGCCATCTAATATAATATTAATATAATGTTAATAAATATAATGTTAATAAATATAATATTAATATAATGTAAATATAATCTAAACGATATATACTATATATATATGTGTGTATATATTATAATAATATAATATAAAATTTAATACTTACAGAGCTCTCCTACGTTCAGTTTCATTTGGAGGCATCGGAGGAGCAAAATAGGAATCGGTATCATCATAAGATTCAGAATCATCACCATCATAATTATAATTATTATGATCATTATTATCGTTAATATCATTATTATAATTATTATTATTATTGTTATTATGATTATTATCGTTATTATCGGAGAATGAAAGAAGATCTTCATTTTCTTCAGTAACCGAAGTTATTGATGAAATAGATTTTTCTCTAGATTCACTATTTTTACTATAATAATCACTAAATTCATCACTATGATTAGTTTTTTCAGAAAGAGGAGAAGCAGGTAAACTAAATTTCCAATTTCCATCTTTTGCTTTTATAGTTGATAATCTTCTTGGTTTTTTTGGAATAGAAGAAGGATTAAATTTTCCACGAGCGTAATCATATAAAAATTCTTGTAAATCATCAGAATTAAAAGATAATGAATCAAGATCTTTTGAACGACGTCTTAAGTTCAAATTTGTAGAAATTGGACGTTGTGGAATATCTAAAGGAGTTAATTCACTACTTGTTTCTGGAGTATAAGAATGAGCACGATTATGATGAAGTTTTTTTGATGAAACATCCAATAAAGAATTTTTTAAAGGAGGAGAAACGTTTGGTGATAAATAATCAATAGATTGAGGACTTGTAAGATGAAAATCATTTGGAATAGATAAACAATCTTGACAAAAAATAGATTTTTTGTCTATACTTTGACAACGAGATAGTTCACCAGTTGGAGTTGAACGACAAGATTCTTTGTCTTTATCGATAGATTTTGGTTTCGTATATGGTAAAGATAAAGATCTTCTAGGAAATGGAATAACAAAAGAATCATATTTGCTATCTATATCAAGAGCGTTCCATTTTCCTATTTCATAATATGAACTTGGATTTGCAATTAAACTTCTTATTTTTTTTTCCTTTGGAGGTTTAGACACTTTTAAAGTAGTATCAATTGACGGAATTACATTATTTCGAGCTAACTTTGAATTTTGTACCTTTACGGTAAATGTTTCTGTTAAAGGACTAGACGTTAACCTAGTAGGACTAGTAAATGAAACTGGGTTAAACTCTGTAATTTCGCTAGGTTCAACGGGATCTTTAAGGGAACTCATTTGCTATTGTTCTGTGGTTGTTAATAGAATGTAACGAAAAAGAAGTCAATAATAACGAAAAAAAGTAGAAATAGGTCATGTTCAAAAGAATCTAAAGAATCTAAAAGATGTAAAATAGATTCCTTAAACTTAACAAATTAACTAAAGTAATCGCAAACCACTTACTGATTTTTGAAAAGGAAAATTCTTTCTCTTTAAAGACAGCTTAAAACAATAATAGGTGTATATGTAATAAGAAGTTTCGTTATAAGCGATGCAATCTAGAAGGTCAATAGTTGTAGAACGTATGGAAGTACCTTTTAAGAACTTAAATGGAAGGTATATCTTTTTTTTTTTTTTTTTTTCAGTTTTTTTTAATAAATAAATTATTTTTTTTACCTTTTTTTTATTAATTATTAAATTAATTTATTTGTTTTAATTTTTATTTTATTAAAATTTTTTTTCTATTATTTATTTTTTTTTTTTTTTTTTTTTTTTGCAGTTTTATTAGACTATAAGAAATATTTCGTTGATTATTAACGTTAATAAAGTAAAATAGAAATTGGAGTTACATAAATACTATACGTACTGTACGTTACGTAGTATATTTGTTTTGTGAATTGAACTTAAATTAAAATAATGTGTACATACATTAACTTAAAAGTTTGGTTAAATGCCGAGAACAATTTTTACAAAAAAAGAAAAAATAGGTTTCAGAATATAACGTTTTAAAATAATTTAAAAGAAATTTTTATCATTAGAAATATTAAGGAATTAAATTTACCGAAAAAAATTTCTCTTCGGGGATTATGTAAATACACATGACACTTTCGGATCATTTTAGCCGAAAACTAATCAAACTAATGGAGAATATTGTAATGAGTAACATTTGGAAGTTATAGTTTCAAAATGAATACCTTTTAACCCTTTTAACGTTTAATGGCAAAACTATTAACCCCATGTCGTACATATGCATAACGTCAACTTGCATTTTGATTATGTACTTACGTACTACGGTACTAGGGTAACCACCGTAACCACCAAAAACAAACCCGGGTATGAAATTTAAGTGGTGGCGCGATAACTTTTAAATACTTGATTTTTGAGTCCAATTTTTACGGCATTAAAGCTCATATTAAAGTTAAACTTTTAACATTCAGTATACGAAAATTTTTGTTGAATGTAACTTAATAAATTATTCTAATTCAAGTATACGTAGTACTTTTGTCAAATACAAGCTTTATATATACATATATGTAAATTTTAAATCAACTTTACATTGATTATTCCGAAAATTTTTAAGTTTTTTTTTTTTTTAAGATAACCGAGCCAAGAATTAGCGCCTATCAATGATTCAAAGTTTTTGATATTATGCAAATTATTATTCCTAAATTAAAAAAAAAATTAATAATTCATTAAACTTTGCAAACTGTGCCAGGCTAATAATTTAAATGAAATATTAGATTAATACAAATAAACAAATAGAACAAGTCAAAATAAAAAAAATAATAATATTTATATAATTTGAATATAACAATTACATAAAATTTAAACATAATAAATAGCGTGTATTATTCGTAAATCAATGCATCCTTTTTGAGAGCAAAAATACAAGTTTCGTCAATTAATTCAACATTCTGAACTACGAGGTCTTGATGCTTTTTAACAATTTCGAATAGAAAATCAATATCAATAATTTCTGTTTTATCCTCACCAGTTTCCACCAACTTTTTGCATTTTCGGGTTTCGTTGTTTTTATTAGACTTTGTCAACAATTATTATATGATGAAATTATTGTTAACATCATATCCCATAAATTCAATAAGAGTTTTGAATGATTTACAACTATTGCAAAAAGAAGTCAATCATATATAATTTCAATAACGAAACACAAAGAGCAGCAATATCAGCCACAAAGATCATATTGCCCGGTTTTTGGTGGGTTACTGCGTCACAACAGATTAACAGTGCCGATGATTTTCTGCGGTGATAAATCGTATCTACGTAAATTGGTACTTTTCGGAAATTATATTTAACTATATGCAAAAAATTTATCCTGTGCTATATCTCTACTTTTTGCGACAATTCCGTGATTTTTGCAGCATTCCGTGAAACGCAGAAAATTATCGGTCCTGAAGATTAACAGATAATCAGGGTTTAAATGAAAGCTGTAACCTCCCTCCCTACCATGATCACCAAAATCATTACGCAATCGCTGTTTGCAAACCGGAAGACTAATAACATTTTCGTAAACATTTCACATTATATATCGATACTATAGACTTGAGACTTTTAAAACTTTATATAATTTTTATTGTGTAAAGAATGAAAAAAATCACAAATTTATTTATTGATTTTTATTATTTAACTTTACATACTATAGTTGAATTTTTGAATATTCGTAAATTTAAATTTATCACATTTTTATTTCATTTATGTCAGGTTTTTTGCTTGTTTCAGATCCATCATATCAATTATCTTTTTTTTTTATCATTTTTTGAATGAATGTAAAATTTTTTCAGCCATTTTTGTTACGGAAGACTATAATATTAAGGCTTTTTAAGGAGGTCCAATTGTCTATTATTAGAGTAGTATCGATATTAAATATGTATCTATATATACATTAAACAATATTTAAAATTATAATTATACAGCATCGTATCTTGTCCTATTTTAGTCAAGTGCCTGTTTTTTACCCTGGTGATACTGGGGAAGATCGTGAAAACCTAGCAGAAGGATTATCAACATTGATCCAAATGTAAAAATGACATTTATATGTTATAATTCAAGAGGAAAGACTGCGGAATGGGGATAAATAGAATTATGAAATTATCCAAAAAATGTGACAAATTTAGATCTGATGATTATAAAAAGTTGTAACTATGTAGGGCCTAATTTATATGATTTATAATAACGATAGCGATAGTTAAAGCTAAAAGTATCAAGGGCAGTGTTGCTTGCTGCAAATATTAATCACGACTTTTTTATAACGCGACTAGGGTTGCGACACTTATGATTTTTTAAATATAAAATCTGATGTCATAATATCACAAAGTCACAATGTAATATAATATCATAATGTTGTAATATAAATTATGTAATATATTAATCTAATGTATAAATCTTATATCGTAATATTATAATTAATATGTTAAACAAATTTTAAATTATATGTAATCTACATTACATAGATAACTTTAATTTTTGATATACGTTCTATTAATAATAATAATAATTACATAAACTTTCGATCTTGTGACTGCGATCTTACATCTTTTTGCAGCAAAAAGAGGGTCGCAAAGGTTGCAACTAATTCTAAAGAGATGCAAAAGTTGCGATTTTGCAACAGGCATCTCTAATCAATAGTGACTATAACAAGGTTTTACTGTATTTATTTAAAACGGTGAAAAAAATGTTTTAAGCTAAAAAAATTGAAAAAAAGAAAAGATCAGAAACCTGGTATCAGAATTATATTGTAAATTAACATTATGGTTGTTGGAACGACCCTGTTACTAAGTTCCAATACCTTTAGATGGTAAATAAGACGAAAAGAAAGATCAGGTCTAAAAAATTAATATTACCGTAAATTTTCGAAATAACGCTCATGCGAAAATTTAAGGTATATTTGCTTTATAATTTATTTAATTTCTTCTTTCATTGTCATTTTGATTTCTTTATTCCAACATCGTATCAAATAAACATAACTCACTTTTGTATTCTTTAAGTTTCTATAAACTAAATTTTTTATTCAAATGCTTTTGTAACTATATTTAATAAAATTCTGCAAAGCTCCTTACAAATTCTAAATTCTATATTAGCTGATAGCAAAAAATCAAATATTCAACATATTCGTTATCTAAAAAAAAAAAATCTTGTAAAACATTACTACCATGTAAAATCTCGATTTATATTGAATAACAGAATCTCAATATATTAGGTAAGTACGTACATACCAGGTATGAAAAAGAATGTTTGTAGGACGGATTCAACATGGCGGGAATGAAATTTTGTATTACTAATTACAAATGCATAAATTACAAATTGTATTACTTTTGTAAAATATCAATGTTATCTTTTTAATTTTTTTAATAATGATAAATGGCAATTGTTTGTTTGGGTTCGGCATACCTTTATAATCTCTAATCAACTTATCTGTTATGTATGTTGAGATTATCATTCCTCGTACGTACAGTACGTAAGTGCGAATTTGGTTTTTTTTTTAATTTTTTAGCCACAAAAAAGGAAATTTTCAAAAATAGGCCTGATACGATAAAATTGGCTCAACTATTTTTCACTTAATGTAATTCCATTAATAGAATTTTGCCTATTCTTTTTTTTTTGCTGCGCATTTTTTATGCGGCACCTAGGATATGAAGGTCACAATTCTTGAATTCTAAATCACTTTGCGCATTTTTTGACAAGTAATTAAAAAATATAATTATTCAAAAATTCACTTCATGGGAGCTATAATGTAATTCGTGTAGCAAAAAATATTTACAATTAAAATTATCAAAATTTAAATTTATCTGCGAAAACAAATTGTAATCTTATTCAGATTCAGAATTTGTATTGAAAATTATAATATGATTAGAAATGTACCTTGCGCGAGGTGACAAACTCTAGCACCCATGATTTTACTATGCATTGTGACTATTTAGATTAAGAAATTTTTAATGAAAATTTATCATATATTCTAAAATGAATTTTATTACATGACACACGAGAACTCACACGATAAGTTTCATAATTACGACGTCAGCTATATTTAAAGTGCCTCTGCTATAACCTAATGATATATTCGAATATTCACTGAATATTCTGACATTTGAATATATAATTCTTTCGCCAAATTGAATATTTGAATATACGAATTTTTTACTAAATATATTCATTGAGTATTCATTAAATATATATGTAATTTATGTATGATATGTCAAGTAGGATCTTATAAATTGCAATGAAATTTATCTAACTAATGGTTAGAATCAGCTTAAAGTTTAATTCTGAATCTATTTAGCAGATAATTATTAAAATGATTAAGGGTGTTCTCTAGTGTTAGAGGCAAACTGGGTCCGGGTGCACGAAAGAAGTTGAACAAAACACACACACAAAAACACAACCAAACGAGTATCGATTTGGCAAGGTAAGGCTTTATTGAGCTTTATGTTTAGTTGGTTTTTATTTAAGCAAAAACAAGGGCACAGATTTTATTCTAATTAATTTTTCAAAAACGAAAGAACTGAAACGAATTAAACCAAAGACCACGAGAACCAAAAGACCAAAGGAAGACCAAAAGAAAGACCAAAGACTGATTCCAAGACCGAGTAGAACCAAAGACTTAATATCAACAAAAGACCTCTAGACCCACTTCCAACAGAACAAATCCCACCTCTATTTATAAAATTTACAAGAGAAACAAAAAGAAGAAAATCGAATTTTTCTTTCATCAACTTCATCACGCCATAATCGTTGACAATCGATTTCCCACGTTTAACTTAACAAAGCCTCAAAGGCAACCGGTTTATGCATCATACTTCCGATTGTCAGTCAAATTTCGTTAATTAAACTATTCCTTTTTAGTCTAGCACTATCGGACGATCTGATCTTGCAACGATTGTTCTCTTTTCTTCTATGAAACCGCGGAGGCTTGGTTATGATTTCTTCACGATCTTCATATGGTCTTGCAGAGTATCAGGGCCAGGATCAGGTCTTGTATCTTCCTTCCGATTCTAAAAAATTTTTTTTTTTTTTTTTTTTCACGGCGCAGTTACATGGATCACGTGCGTCACGGGACTTCGATCTTCAGAGTCACATGTCTACCGGCGGCTCTTTCGGACGTAGAT
Organism: Gigaspora rosea; assembly: GCA_003550325.1. Lineage (NCBI taxonomy): Eukaryota > Fungi > Glomeromycota > Glomeromycetes > Diversisporales > Gigasporaceae > Gigaspora > Gigaspora rosea. Next base: position 195,236 of record QKWP01000819.1, read on the forward strand.
ATGCTCGGCGCAGGATTTCGGCTTGCCTCCAACAATTCTCCCCACCTTAATTTTTCACGTCCCGTGAAAAATAACCATACTAATTCTTTCCCTCTTTTTACACTAGTTACTTTTTCCCTCTTTTTACACTAGTTACTCTTTCCCTCTTTTTACACTAGTTACTCTTTCCCTCTTTTTACACTAGTTACTAAAACANTTTTTTTTTGCTGCGCATTTTTTATGCGGCACCTAGGATATGAAGGTCACAATTCTTGAATTCTAAATCACTTTGCGCATTTTTTGACAAGTAATTAAAAAATATAATTATTCAAAAATTCACTTCATGGGAGCTATAATGTAATTCGTGTAGCAAAAAATATTTACAATTAAAATTATCAAAATTTAAATTTATCTGCGAAAACAAATTGTAATCTTATTCAGATTCAGAATTTGTATTGAAAATTATAATATGATTAGAAATGTACCTTGCGCGAGGTGACAAACTCTAGCACCCATGATTTTACTATGCATTGTGACTATTTAGATTAAGAAATTTTTAATGAAAATTTATCATATATTCTAAAATGAATTTTATTACATGACACACGAGAACTCACACGATAAGTTTCATAATTACGACGTCAGCTATATTTAAAGTGCCTCTGCTATAACCTAATGATATATTCGAATATTCACTGAATATTCTGACATTTGAATATATAATTCTTTCGCCAAATTGAATATTTGAATATACGAATTTTTTACTAAATATATTCATTGAGTATTCATTAAATATATATGTAATTTATGTATGATATGTCAAGTAGGATCTTATAAATTGCAATGAAATTTATCTAACTAATGGTTAGAATCAGCTTAAAGTTTAATTCTGAATCTATTTAGCAGATAATTATTAAAATGATTAAGGGTGTTCTCTAGTGTTAGAGGCAAACTGGGTCCGGGTGCACGAAAGAAGTTGAACAAAACACACACACAAAAACACAACCAAACGAGTATCGATTTGGCAAGGTAAGGCTTTATTGAGCTTTATGTTTAGTTGGTTTTTATTTAAGCAAAAACAAGGGCACAGATTTTATTCTAATTAATTTTTCAAAAACGAAAGAACTGAAACGAATTAAACCAAAGACCACGAGAACCAAAAGACCAAAGGAAGACCAAAAGAAAGACCAAAGACTGATTCCAAGACCGAGTAGAACCAAAGACTTAATATCAACAAAAGACCTCTAGACCCACTTCCAACAGAACAAATCCCACCTCTATTTATAAAATTTACAAGAGAAACAAAAAGAAGAAAATCGAATTTTTCTTTCATCAACTTCATCACGCCATAATCGTTGACAATCGATTTCCCACGTTTAACTTAACAAAGCCTCAAAGGCAACCGGTTTATGCATCATACTTCCGATTGTCAGTCAAATTTCGTTAATTAAACTATTCCTTTTTAGTCTAGCACTATCGGACGATCTGATCTTGCAACGATTGTTCTCTTTTCTTCTATGAAACCGCGGAGGCTTGGTTATGATTTCTTCACGATCTTCATATGGTCTTGCAGAGTATCAGGGCCAGGATCAGGTCTTGTATCTTCCTTCCGATTCTAAAAAATTTTTTTTTTTTTTTTACGTTTAATTAATTTTTTTTTTTACGTTTAATTAATTTTTTTTCTCTTTTACTTTTAGTAATCCTCTCCGGGATCGAAGACACGGTTATAGGAGTCACGTGCTGATACGTATAGGATAGTTCTTTCCTCCGGGTTCTTTATGCTATTTCGATTTTCCTCTAACTTTCTTAACTCTTTCTTTTTATTTTTATTACAGAAGCTTTTTCAAAGTTGGAACCGCACAAGACAAACGGTTGGGGCCTCCTTTTTTCCCACTTTCACCTTAAAGACTCCTTTGTTGATACAACTTTTATTTTTAGGTCCTTCACTGACATCCGAGGTATCTTCGATTTCAGTAACGTCCATACTGGTAAGTCCTTTTTCTTCTTTAATCCACTTGGCCGTTCGTCGAAATTTCTCTACCTTCTCTAACCATAATTCACACGTACGACTTAGGGCTTCTCCTTCCAGAAGTCTTTCGGTTTGATTATCCTTCTCTTGGTTATTTTCATCCTCGTCAACTAACGTTTCACTATCACCTTCTAGTTCTTCGTTGTACACGATTTCTTCTTCCGGGTCCAACTCCGTTCTTCCACAATCATCCATCTCAGCCAACTCTTGATAATCCATCGAGGGTTCCGGTTTCTTTCCAACTTTCTCAAGGTCGGATTCCAACATTTTGTCCACAGGCTCTATTTCAGTGGCTTCAACTTGAAGAGGTTCGTTTTCTTCTTTATTAATTTCCTCCTCTTCATATTCATCTTTTTCAACTCTAACTCTATCTTGGACTTCTTTTTCCGGGGCCCACTTTCGTACAATGGCTTCGAATTCGGCAGCAAGATTTCGGTGAAGTAGATCTAGATCAGCTTCTTCTTTTAGACCAACACCATCCATATCGAAGGGCTCTTCCGGGACGTAGTACAAATCAAGAATCTCCGTCATGGAACCTTGCGCATTCCGGGACTTTGGGAGGACTTTTGGCGCAGAAACTACACAGGGCACAGAAGGCGGACTTTCGATGGACGGGGTTATATACGGGGGCAGATATACAACTTCTTCGGCTTCCTCAGGCTGAACGTTTTTACATCGGGATTCTTCTCTTGCAGATAACTGGACGTACGGGGGTAAGTATACGATTTTTTCTTGATCTTCCTGCATTATTTCGTCCAGGACTTCTAACACAAATTTCAGGGCTTGAGGAATTTGCTCATCATCAAGCTTGTGGTTTCCGAAGGCTTCTTTGATAATTTCCTGAGCTTCTATGGCTTGCTCTTCGGTCAGTGCTTCAAAAAGGGCGGTACACGTTTCATCAAGGTAGGTCACTTGCGGGCACCTACTTACAATGTGGTCTCTTACTCCACAGTAGGAGCATCTCGTTTCATATCGTAGGCTTCGTCTAGTGGCTTGGGTCTTCTTCATTCGGGTTTCCTTCTGTCTTCGGGTTTGATTAACTCTTGGCAGCGGGTAAATATCATACATTTTTTTCTATAACACAGACGAATTCACGGCGTATAAAAAAAAACAACAAAAGCGGACACATTTCGTTGGTCCAAAAAAAAAATAAACAAACACACGAGCGCACTATTCCATCAGTGCCTCACAAACTATCAAAAACCAAATTACAAATAAAACAAAAACAAGGGGAAAACGTCGCCGTATTCGTAGATGTTTCGAATCTCACAGTCACCACCAAATTGTTAGAGGCAAACTGGGTCCGGGTGTATGAAAGAAATCGAACAAAACACACACACAAAAACACAACCAAACGATAAGGCCAATAGACAGAGGCGTATCGATTTGGCAAGGTAAGGCTTTATTGTACTTATGTTTAGCTGGTTTTTATTTATCGAAAGGAAACAAAAGGTACAATTTTATTCAACCATGAGTGAACCGAACCGAAACCAAAGACAAGACCGACCAAAATCAAAGAAAGATCCTCCAAAAACTAAAGACTAAGAAAAACCTCCCCCTGCAACAGAACAAATCCCACCTCTATTTATAAAATTTACCAGCGAAATAAAAAGAAGAAAATCGAATTTTTCTTTTATCAACCTCATCACGCCATAATCGTTGACAGTCGATTTCCCACGTTTAACTTAACAAAGCCTCAAATGCAACCGGTTTATGCATCATACTTTCGATTGTCAGTCAAATTTTGTTAATTAAACTATTCCTTTTTAGTCTAGCACTATCGGTTGATCTGATCTTGCAACGATTGTTCTCTTTTCTTCTATGAAATTGCGGAGGCTTGGTTATGATTTCTTCACGATCTTCATATTGTCTTGCAGAGTATCAGGGCCAGGATCAGGTCTTGTATCTTCCTTACGATTTAAAAATTTTTTTTTTTCACGCAGTTATATAGATCACGTGTGTCATGGGATTTCGATCTACGGAGTCACATGGTTGCCGGCGGCTCTTTCGGACGTAGATTTGATCAGCGCGGGATTTCGGCTTACCTCCAACACTAGTGATACGGGTCGACGGGCGGGTCGACCCTCGGCCCACACCTTTGTGGGCCGGGCCGGTTGGTAAGAGAAGTGTTAGAATCAATTCTCTTATAAAGCATATTTCAGGCTAGGAATTAAATGAAATCAGCTATCATTTATAATAATGTAAGAGAATTGGCTTATTTAGGTAATAAACTGGCAAATATCGAATATAATCTAAATATCAGAATGTTCAGAGGCATAGGCAATCAATCAACATAAAATACTAACATGCTGGAATTTTTCTCAAGGACAAAAAGAATAAAAATTAAATAATTTAATATCATTAGAATTCGACAAAAAGACTACCTGATGACCTTTTACACGTTTAATATCGATAAATGTTGACTGATTCTGATCAGAAAAAATTACGCTAGCAAAAGGCCGGCCGGCCCGAGCTTTTTTTGGGATCAGCCTCGGCTCACGATTTTTTCATCGACCCGTATCACTAGTGTTTAATTAAATAATGCTCAAGCATCACAAGTAATGACGATATTTACAGAATTTAAATGCTTGAGCATACACTTTTTTTTATTTTTGTATTTTACATGACTTTGTTATGCCACTAAAATACCAAAAAAATTAAATAAGAAAAATTCTATTCAACCAATCAACTTCAATTGCGCCATCTTCTCTTTTTAGTGATTTCACTAATTTAAATTTTTTGTTACAACAACAATAGAATCAATTTATGGCAAAGTTGCTTTGCAACAATAAAGAGTAATTTTTTATTATTTTTTTTTTGTTGCGAATAAACTAAGAATGGAATAATAGTATTCATTACAGCTTTGTTAAATGTTAAACGATGAGTTGTATTTACTACATTAATGTCAAGGCATCGATTTTATTAAAAGTTACTAGCATTAAAAATAAAATAGCCATTTTTGGTCGGTTAGAAATTCATTGAGAATTCAATGTTTACTGTATTATTTTTATATGTGAAAAATGGAAAAGTAATGCTTGAGCGACCATTATCAATGGTAAAGTTTTGGAGAAAAAAGCTGCTTTGCATCTCGCTAATTTGAAATGGTAATTCACTTGATTAATTTATTCAATTTACGATCCATTGAGTGATTGTTTGAGAACACTCGAAAGTTATAATTAGATTTCAGCTTCTTAAAAGATCTTGAATTAGCGAAAAAATACAATTATAATTTTTTGATTAACATGTTATGCATTAAGGAAGTTATGCAAGAATTTCACATAGATGCTTTAAATACACGAAGATTATGAAGCATTTCAAAGCACTCTCTTAAAGTTCATAAGTTTTAGATTCACTAATTGTCTACATCGGAATTATCCGGACCTCATCGATAAATTTCTATAAGTACGCACCACTTGCTTGATTTAATGTAATTTATATATTAGATTACAGCATATCAGTATGAGATGGATGGCCAGAATTGTATGGTATAAGTGTAAAATACTTATTTTAAAAACCATACTATACTATATAATCATTATAATTTTGGCCCTAATAATATAATACGGATTTAAAATAAGGGTATTTTACACCTTCATTATGTGGATCTGGTATTACCGTTAGGGCTAATTTTGATTGTACCCTAAAATTTAAGCTAGATTGTCATTTAACTGATGCGATCTTAATATAATTTCTATTATATGGTATTAGTACATACAAAATACATGACATAAAAAATCAGCATGAATAAACATGCATATGATCGATTTATTGACAGAAAAATTGGCTGTACGTAAACTTTGATAATAACTTCTAATTTAAGGGATCGTTGACCAGTTTTAGTGACCAAAAAAAGGTCCGATAGCAAAAATTAGCCTTAACGCTGTACTAATCAACTAGTTGACTTTAGTTGACTATTATATCGACTAACTAATGTCGATTTTCGAAAAACGTGCTTAGTTATAAATGAGAGTTTCTAATTATAAGAACTGCTAAAGAAATTGTGGAGGTTTAATCTATAGATTACATGTGTTTCACTTATGAAAAAGTAAAATAAAAGTAATCAAATATTTACAAGTCACTAGTCACTATGATATTCAATGAATATTCATTGGATGTTTGAACTTTCATTTGGTTATTCGGTTAATAAGGCGAGATCAATTTAATTCAGTGGTTTACGGGGAGAATGGATTGTATATATAGTAAATTTTAATATAAATTTTTCTCAATCGGAAATTGTCGCCTGGCCATGCTCGTCTTTTATGTTCGTTGATTTCTCTTCGGAAAGTTTTGGAAGTTTACAATTTCTATGCTCTCCGGCCAAAATTATATATGTATATTTCAAAAAAAATTTTTTTTTTTTTTTACTTATAGAGGGGGTAACGTAAACCACCAAATCGAATTGGTCTCGCCTAACAAACTAAACCAACGAATATTTGAATCCCAATTTTTTGACCGGATCAGAACTCTCACCTGATCTAAGGCACAACATATCAGATATTTAATCATAATAACTTAATAAAAAATTAAAAAATCTTTAAAAAATTTTCAAAAAAGAAGGTAATAATAATCGTCCGAGCGTAGCGACGGACACTTAATTTTTACACCCTATGTGATAAAAAATTACGTTTTTGATACGTTTTAGCCATGAAAAGTTCCTTTTTGATCCATCGACGTAATTATTATCAACAAATATGTCAATAACGTAATTTGGAAATTTTTGTCTGTCCGCACGCGTGACGCGTGATTACAAGACTATTTTAATCAACAAACCGGTTATTTGATTAGTACACGCCACTCTGGTTATGCCGACATCTGGATATAACGACATCATAGGAAAATCTTTCTATACCGACATTTTTTTTTCTGAAAATATAAAATGTCGGTATAACTCACTATATCGACATTTTGAATTTTTTTTTTACTAATGACTCAAAACGTGTAATACAGTACTTATTTGCGCGGGTAATACAGACTCCTAAAGAGGAAATAGCAATCGGGAGAGTGCAAATTTTGACTATTCCGGATCATCCCGACAAAGAATTCGCACTAATTAACATATAGTAAGCGTTGCGGCTTAATCCTAATTTTTATCAGTTTTATTGCCAAAATTGGATTTCCCTTTTTGGTTTAAGTAAAATTCGAATACAAATAATACAGTAATACGTAATAATATTTTTTTCACGTGCGCATGTGTTTATTTAAAAATCGAAAAGCATAGGTACGATTGGCCATGTGATTGGAAGAATGCCGGCACGCCAAAGGTGCCGGAAATAAAATCAATTAAAGGACTTTAAGTCCGCAGAATACATTGTGAGTAATGAGTAATTTGAGCTGAGTAATTTGAACTGAAACGATGATATGCTCCCGGGAAAATTAGCAAGTGAGATTGCGCCCAGGTATCATCGTAACAGTAGAATGAGTGAGAAGCAGCATCAGCCGGTGGTTTCCCGCCTGCTCGAACTGCTCGAAGCAGGCCGGCTGTTAAATAGGAAAATGGCAGAATCAGGAGAGTGTTCCCCTGCGTGTGGTGGGAAGGGTTGGGTCGAGAAAATGACGGTTATAATGCTTGATTGTGTTGCAAGGGGAAAGAGAAGAGTGTTGGAAAACGACTTATTCGTCGTTTCTTTTATATTGATTGAGAACGGTGGCTTTTTTGCTACGTAGTTGTGTTCGCATGAAAATCGATATGGTCTGATTTCTCTTTCTGTTACGCAGCTGTGTTCGCATGAAAAATCGATGTCCGTTACGTAGTTGAGTCCGCATGAAATCCCGGTCCCCCACTTGCATTAACGGGGCAGGGTTGTAGCACGTGGCGTGTAACCCTGACCACTCTCCCCTGTCTTTTCGATCAGTTGACTTTTTGTCAACATGCATTATTGGATCCGCTCACGTGCGCGCGCGTGAAAAATAAACACTGTTAACTGTTAATATTAATAAATAAAATAAAAAAAATTATTCGTTAATAATAATAAAAGAATTTTTTAAATTTACGCTCCGGGCTTACATCGGTTCACGATTCCTAGTAAAGTAATAATAAAATAAAATAAAAATAAAATAAAAAAATAAAAATAAAAAATAAAATAAATTTATTTAACTCTAGTGTTCCGAAAATTCGAGTCGGATCAGATTTGGATTCTGATTTTATCCAAACCGTAAAGTCGGTTTGTCGGATTGGACTCTTTTATATAAAATGACCAGATTCTAAAAACTTTGATCCAAATTAGAACATTATATAACATAAGTGAATAATTATCCTCTTAAGATGCAATATGAAAGCCACCAATCATAAGAGTAGAGTTAGGATTAGAGTTAGGATTGGAGTTAGGATTGGAGTTAGGATTGGAGTTAAGATTAAAACCACAACAATCATTACACTGGTAAAATTTTTTGCTACTATAATATGGGTGTAGAATGTCAAGTTTTACCTTGGATGAGGAATAAATACTCAAACAAATAAATATAAATAAGATAGTTGCGCAACGTAATTGTGCTAATACCTGGAACGGGCAATTTCTTGCCAATTTTATATTATGTTTAGCGAATATAATTTAGCCCAATTTTTGGATTCATTATTGGCCCTAACCTCTAGCACTTATATACTGTTTGACTTCCAAATTTGATAAAAAATAATTTGCCAATTCTGTTTCCACCATAACGTTCTGTGCCTGATAACTTTTCAATCTTTATACCGGAAATTGCCACATAAAATATCTGGAAGATGGCTCTCAATGATTATAATTTTGATAATGAACTTGTGATAAAAATCTGCTTTGATTTAAGACCAGGATTTATACCAAGTACACCTGATTAACTTAGATAAGTGGTGCATGGATTTAAACCCGGGAAAGCGACGTACTATCCGCTCTATTAATGGTTTAATTTCTTATTGGTTTAAGAAATAGAAAATTCTGATGATGAAAATTAATATATAGTTGAGTACATATCGATTAAAAGAAAGTCTTTAAGAAAGCATTTATATAAGCTGTCCTTAACATGGAAAAGAACAATTCTAGCTCCCGCCCTAATTCTAACTATCTTAAGTTTTATGTCTATAAATCATGCATAATGCAGAAAATTAGAGACACACGCATCCAATTATGTATTCATTAAACTTAAAAAAGGTTATAAAATTTTTTATTTAATATTTATTTAAATCGTAAATACTCTTAATTAGGGTTGTTAATGGAGCACTCCAGTCAAGAATAAAACATATCAACACTCCGGAGCACTCCAGAAGTGGGTTATATGTTTATTAATGTCTGGAGTACTCCATTAACAACCCTACTCTTAATCATTTCATTTTCACTAGTTTTGTTGTCAAGGCAAATGTGATAATAGATGATCTATGTCAACATCGAGTTAATTTTATGCATAAGTGCCAATCTTACATTTATGCTGCAACGCATGATGTTTATGAATGAAAATTTAATTTTATTAGCAAATTAACAATATTTAGAGAAATTATGTAAATTGCTTTCGTGCTTAACTTCAATATATTATGAATTTAATTTGCTTTTATTATTAAGTATAATTATTTAAGTATCAATTAATGCATATCGGCGGATCGGAGTAACATGTCGGCTCGACCAATCATGATCGAGGATTATCAAAAAAATTTTACGCGAAAATTTATTACAAAGCGAATTTTCACAAAAACGGCCTTTTTAACCAGCTTTGTATTTATAATTAAGTACGTAGAAAATTACGAAATTCATGTATTTAATTATAAGCCAAAAGTATATTAAAAAGACCATTTTTTTGAAAATTAGCTTCCGAATTTACCCTTGATAGTTACCAACCCATTTCTCAATGCCCAACCCATCCTAAAACACCCGAATATTTCAACAAACGATAAAAGTACTTCTTTCTACAGCTTAGCATAGCTCTTTTATTAAGTTTTATTGGTTTTTTAACTTGTCTAGGCGTCAAAAAGGCTCTTTTGTTAGTTGTAACAAGTACTTCGTTTGTTAGTTTTTCAACGTTACTTAGGAGCAAATTTTTATGTAAAAGTTTATCGAAAAAAGACCCAATTACGCCGATCCGCTGATATGGTTAAAAAAAATATCCAATTTTTCGGGCGGTCATACAAAAATAATTTGCAAACAGCGCAGTAAGAGTATGAACAAAAGATTAGGCTATACACAATGCTTTAAATTTTACCATAGCATAATAATAAAACGTGTTTCACAAACTTGAGATCATGTTAAAATATAAATATTCAGAATTTACTGCTATCTGCTATACCTAAACATATCAGTATCATTAAATTATATAATTTCAAAAGGTTATAAAGGCACGATCCTTTATCGATGATATTAATTTTCATGAAAATGCAAACAAAATTAACACCCATAAATCTCAACAATGTAATGCATTAGAATTTAAGTTTTATATATTATCTTTAGTAATTAGATTGATAAATTCGAAATTTTACTTCACCTTATCGATTAACTTGGTCATGAAAAATTTATAAATAAAGTTGAAAAACGAAATTACAAAAACGTTCAAAGGTCTGCTGTGGAAACTAGCTACCTGTCACTAAATAAAAGTCTTCGCGCAAAGCTTTAGATATATCATTTCATTTTGTGTTAACGCAAATATCAATGTTTAGACGGAAATTAGGACAATTTTTGTGGCATGACTATTTTATTCACTACATTAAAATTTAATCAATAAATTTTAATTTCTTTTTAGGGAAGATTATAAAATCCAGTGTTGTGCAATCTTTATATACTGAATATATTAATTAAATAGTCATTTATAATTTCCTTCATATCATGCTAAGCTAATGTGAATAAATTAATGAAATATATCTTAAAATGATAAATGCTCACAAGTGGAGAGTTTAAAATTACATTTCTTATCAGTCATGATAAATGAAGGTTCCGTTATTGTGGTTTTACAACTTTATCTTGATAAATTTCAAATCTTTAAATATGTTTTATTAGTCCAAGTAGCATGGTTAATTCATACCATTGATGATGCATTTTTTTTGCACCTGGAAAATGTGTACCAGGCTGGGATCGGATGATTGTCCGAAAAGCTAGGTCGGAATTGTATGACAACCGGAACTAGAAACAAAATTACGTACGTCATCTTTTTAATGAAATTTTTATCATTAGTTTATCACTATTTAAATTATAATAAGTCAATAATGTTTTTCGTTTGTTTTTTTTTTCCTACAAAAAAAAAAAAAGCGATGCAAAATTTGTTATAATCATTATTTTAATATTGTAAGCTTTTATTTCGTTAATTATATTTATTATTTCGGTATTTTATATTTTTAATTAATAATAAGTCAAAATTTATTTAATAACTATGTGGCAACGAAGATCTAATTTCCTACAAAAAAAAAAAAAGCGATGCAAAATTTGTTATAATCATTATTTTAATATTGTAAGCTTTTATTTCGTTAATTATATTTATTATTTCGGTATTTTATATTTTTAATTAATAATAAGTCAAAATTTATTTAATAACTATGTGGCAACGAAGATCTAATAAGCATATAATATCTATTGAAAAAATTTTCAACTTATCATTTGTAAAGTTAAGAATAATAACAAACTTCTTGCGGCATTGAATGTTTAAATAGAATACAAAAATCCGAATCTTTATCAATAGACAAGCTAACGTCTTATCTATTTCACCAAATTTCATCATAGTCAACAAATATTCAGAAAGAAAGCATTGATCAGTCTGAAATGAAGGGCAAAGAATGATTAACTGCAAAAAAAGTTATAATTTATTAAAGAACGTCACAGAAAACAAACCAAATGGTTAAAAAGAATAAACTATTATAATGTCGAAATTCAAAATTTACTTGTATTCTTCATGAATTTAGATATGTGTTAAATTGCATTAATTATTGCTTTATATTATCGTAAAAATAAAGTCTTAGTAAAAAGAAAAAAATAAAATAAAATAAAATAAAGTAAAAAGAAAAAAAATAAAATAAAATAAAATAAAGTAAAAAGAAAAAAAATAAAATAAAATAAAATTAAGTAAAAAGAAAAAAATAAAATAAAATAAAATAAAGTAAAAAGAAAAAAAATAAAATAAAATAAAATTAAGTAAAAAGAAAAAAAATAAAATAAAATAAAATAAAGTAAAAAGAAAAAAAATAAAATAAAATAAATAAAGTAAAAAGAAAAAAAATAAAATAAAATAAAATAAAAATTCGAAGACATCTTCCGGACCTTCATCCGGACCTTCATCCTGGTACACATTTTCTGGGAGCATTTTTTTTTATTATGATCTGTTTTTGATTTTTAAAGATGTTAATATTTCAGCATTTGGATTTCATCCAATTGATATTTTAGGAATAACTAATTAATTTTCATTTTTTACGACTGTAATTATCTAGGTATTTGGATTATCTAGGTATTTGGATTAGTTTCGTATTTCAATTAACCTAGATTGATCTTCAAAGTATTGCTGGGTTGAGTTAATGAACTATCATGATAATAACATCATAATCATTTTGTGAAATATTTATTTTATTTAAAGATTTACTTCAAGATACAGTATTATTATCCAAATTATCAAAAACATGCCTCTAATTAAAAAGAAATTCTTAGATTTGCATTTTAGATTATGAAAGTTTCGTAGTATAAATAATTCATAAAATAAGTTCCCTTTAAATATGTTAACTAATAATACAATCATTTTAAAATATATCTTAAAAAAGTATTATAATAGAGAAGTCTTAAACTATGTAAGATGATGCAGAATATGAATTTTCTCATTTTTTTAAGCAAATCTCGTGTCTATACTTTAAAAATGCGGGCTTTCAAAAATTATTTCGGGTATGTGATTAATAAAGGGGTTGATGTTTAAAGATAATATTATGCAAACGATCATAACGAAATAAATGTAAGCTTTCAAGTCAAGAAATGAAATGATTTTAAAATAAATAACTTTCTTAGTATTTGTGATCTAATAAATATTAAAAGAAAATTTATGGCTTGTCTTAAGTTTATTTATTACATAGATGAATGCGAGTGACGATTGTAATATGCGTGGTTTATATGACTTAAAGTTTAACTTTTACATAATCCCCTTTTTGATGATTATAACAATTCTTTTTCGTGTTGAAGTAAGGTTGCTTATAGCTTAAATTTCTTACAAAATTGTTATATGGTAATATTAGATATAATCGTGCTCTGAGTACGGTAAATTTATGTTCTTTTGAAATTCCGTGTTACTTGCATTATCCGGCTATGAAATTATTTCTTTTCATGTGTTACGATGTAAACATGTTTATTCAAATTAAAACTCAATCGATAACATCCTACGAATCATGATCATAAATTGCAGGATAACACCATTATTGGGGAATACAGCAATTTGACAAATTATTGGCTACACGTGCCGTTCTGCGGCACGTGCTCATTTGCCAAATTACCGTTATCAAACCATAATACTTTACTATACCATATACCTTTTATAATTTATCAAGAATTTCAAATTCTAACCGTTTGATATTTTTTGTTCGTCGATAGGTTTACTTATATAATTAAGTTTTGAACTTTTTATTAATGCTATGATTGATTTAATTTTACCAGTTTCTAAAAATTGTTTTTTTTTTATATATATTTTCATAATCAGGATATTCTATTTCTTCAATCCATGAAGTAATTGAAGCATTAATGTATCGGATAGTAGGACTTTGTCTCGAATTTGAATCATACATCGATTGGTTAATAATCCGGTATACCTGATGTAACCTCTGGTCGTAATTCATGGCAAATTTTTATCACAAATTAATTATCAAAATTATAATCATCAAAAACCATTCTACTTGTTGATATTTCGTCATAAAGATACCCAAAGTATAAATACCAATTGCTTGAGTATATGATTTTCCTTGTAAAAATTTCTGGTGTCATTTATGGTAAAACTTCGTAAACTTCTTTTTTCATATTAGAGAGTCCTAAATCTGTAATGCACGCGTTATCCAAGTCGTCTTGCAAAATGTTTCCACTATGAAGATCTCGGTGTTCTAATTCCTGTGAATGAATTGCTTCATTGTTGGATGCTATACAGTTTAATACATTTAATTATTCTTTTCATTTCAATTGCGATACTTCGTGAAGGTTATTACCTTTTCTGCGTATTTAAAATAAGAAAGTGATTTTCTATATCATCTCTCAATAACCCGTAGAATTTTAAGAACGATGCATTTTTATAGCTGATCTCGTAAAATGGCTTCAACTTTAAAAACAAAATCATATAAATTCAAATTCAACAATATTTACCCCTTCAAAAATCTTGATCATGAACTCCTTTACAGCAACCTATGTTTTTTTGCTAAATATGTTTACATTATATCTATTATATATTAGGTCCGAATACAAGTTGGTTAATTTGAATCTAGTTAAATCTATAAAAAAAGGTTAGAACCTAATTCCCGGAGCAAACCCGTGACTGAGAGCTCAAGTAAATATAATTTTTATCGAGTTTTGGATCCAGTTTAAGAAAATCCAGATATCTGGATTATGTATCATAATTTATAAATTAATCATAGTTGTTCTCATGAATTCTAGGGGCAACTGATATAAATCGACAAATGATTATGCAACCAGATTTAATGGTTTTTAAATTGGCGTTTTCGGTATTAATGCAATACAATGTATTACTATCACTGGTCAAATATGATATTTCAAAGCATATTCATTGCCATAAATAAGTTAATATGTTTCTATAGATTGAATTCTTGGACAATTATGTCGAAGAATTTTCATTACTGTTACAAAAACACATTAAATCTAAATTGTTCAGACTATTTTTTTCTTTGCAAAATATCTGCATAAACTAAATAAATTAGACTCATGTTCTCAATATACAGGTTTACTTCCAATAATAAACGGATTTAAAAGCGTTAAATTTATTTTGTTTACATCACAGTAAAAAAAAATTATCGCTTCAATGAGAGATAAATGTTATTAAGTCAAAGTTTATAATGCTTGTGTATACTTAATCACATGAATTTCTAAAAGATAAATATTAAACGTTGTCATATTTTGGATATCATTTTTTTAAAGGCAGTATTTGAATTTGTTTTTACTAAGTACACACTTGTCAAGGTCGTGAAGCTTCTCAAAAGAAACTTCGATGTTCGACCTTTACAATAACATATTATAATATATTAAAAGAAAACGTCCATCCCTTACAATAACATATGATAATATATAAAAGAAAAGTCCATCATTTACAATAATATATATATAAAAAGAAATAAAGTAACTTATGAAATTGTTTCAATATTTATAAATCGAACATGCAGAAATCAAATTCAGCCGAATGATAATCGGTTAAATTTCAATCTGTTGTTCAGATTCAATAAGAACAATTGTAAACTATTGAACCATGTCTAACGTCCCAGGTCCAGGTCCAACATTGTTCGTGTTAATACATTAGGGCGAATAAAAATTTTTCGAATAAACTATATATACATAGAGATCAATTCTGGTTAAAAAATACGAAATTATTTATAAATTGTCAGGAATTTCAGGTAAATCTAATCTACTTGTTATTTCTCGTGTATTGATGGGTTTGCTAGTGTAAACGTGATTCGGATGTTTTGGTGATTCAATATTAAGTTTAATTTTATCGGCTTCCAAGAATTGTTTCTTAAATTCGCTATCACTATCCTGACTCATCTCGTCAAGACAATAACCAATTCTAATACCAATAACAGTTGCTGTGGGTCGTTTATTTTGATCAGAATCAATACATCTTTTGGCCAATTTAACGTAACAATCAGGTGTTCCCTTATCAAACTCTGGTCTTTTACCCCGATGACAAATTTTTAATGCAAGATTAGTGTTAAAAGATTCACCATCAAATGCTCTTTTTCCAGTTGAAATCTCAGACATGATGACTCCAAAGCCGTAGACATCAGCCGCTTGCGTGAACGGTTCAACCATTAAAACTTCAGGCGCTACGTATGGCATAACACCATTAATTCCTTCTTTTTGATTCATGTTAGATGGTGTTGAAAGTCCTAAATCTGTAATGTAAGCACTATGTAAATGATCTTGCAAGATATTTCCAGAATGTAAATCTCGGTGAATCAATTCTTGAGAATGGATTGATTCAAGGTCTGAAGCGATACTATATAACACATTCAATTTATCTTTCCATTTCATTTGTGCTACTGAATCAAGATTTTGACGCAATGAGCCTTTACTCGCATATTTCAAAACGATAATGTAATCTTTAGATTTATCATCTCTTGATATTCCATAACATTTTAAAAATGATGGATTTTCGTATCCGATATCGCAATATGTTTTCAACTATTATTAAATAAAATTTTTAAATAAAAAAAACAAAAACATTAGTATTATTTCATTAATAAATTCTTGATTGCATTAATATTACCTCTTCGACAAATTCTTGATTACATTCATTTGAACCATGAATCAATTTAAGCGCAATTGAGTCCAAATATTTCTATTTTTATCGTGCCAAAACGCATAATATACAGTCGCGAATCCACCTTTTCCTATCTCTTTTATATTTTGAAATTCGTTATAAGGAATCCATAATAATTGATATTTTTCATCATCCAATATTTTTTTCAAATTATTTTCATCAACGTTATCATATGATGATTTGTTTATCCTATTTACATCCCTTTCTATTCGATACCAATGATTAGCTCGTTGTATATCTCTCGGTACGCCGATTCCATTTCGATAACAGTCACCAACTTGTAAAATTGCACTAAATTCGCCCATATCTGCAGCTTTTTTAAAATATTCAAATGCTTTCTTTTCATCCTTTTCGACTCCATTGCCTTCAAGATAACAATGTCCAACCATATTTGTTCCCATACCATGCTTCATTTCTGCAGATTTTTTATAATAAATGAATGCCTTATTTTCATCTTTTTCAACTCCAATTCCATTATAATAAAAGCGTCCTACCATATATGTTCCTCTAGCGTGACCCATCTCTGCAGATTTTTGATAATAAATGAATGCCTAATGTTCATCCTTTTCAACTCCAATTCCATGATGATAACAATATCCAACACTATATGTTCCACTAGCGTGCCCCATCTCTGCAGATTTTTGACAATAAATGAATCCCTTATGATCATCCTTTTCAACTCCAATTCCATAACGATAACAATATCCAACACTATTTGTTCCTCTAGCGTGACCCATTTCTGCAGATTTTTGATAATAAATGAATGCCTTATTTTCATCCTTTTCAACTCCAATTCCTTTTTCATAACAATATCCAACATCACATGTTCCATCGGCGTTACCCATCTCTGCTGATTTTTGATAATAAATGAATGCTTTATGTTCATCTTTTTCAACTCCTGTTCCATAATAATAGCATTCCCCAACTAGATATATTCCTTTAGCATTACCTATATCGGCAGATTTTTGGTAATAAACAAATGCCTTGTGTTCATCCTTTTCTACCCCTATCCCATTTTTATAATTGTATCCAAGGGTAAAAGGGTCTAAGTCAGTTGATTTTTCATGGTGATTATAATTCATTTTACTTTTTAAATGTGAGAAAAAACAAAAATCTGAATGCGCTGTTTAAATAATTTAAATGCAAGTGTATTACTATTTTATAAAGATTTGCATCATTATCGAGTGGTACAACTTTTTATAGGTAACGACCCAAAACTTAAATTTGGGGTAACGGTGGATGTTTTATTTTTTTAATCAGTTTAATTTTTTTTTTTTTTAGCCATTTTAATTC
>QKWP01000820.1:7878-22961 GCA_003550325.1 Gigaspora rosea
TTTTTTTTTTTAATCTACTGTAAATTAATATGCTCATGTTCACACCCAGAAAATTTTACTGTAGAATTTTTTTTCGGTTCTATCGGGTAATTCCAGAAAATTAAGGTCACCATCGGGTGACACCGGAGAAAAAATTAAATAGCAAAAATGGAATAATTGGCATGATTGAAATTTTAAAAAAAAGGTCGGCGGGTTATGCAAAACAAAAAATTAACTTTGCGTGGCCTTATACTAAAATTTTGCAGGGAATTTTTTTGTTTGGTGCAAAAGACAGTTTGTAAACACGACTCTTTTCGTAATTTTATATTACACAGGTTCTGTGGTTTTATTGGTAAGTTACTGATGGGGTTCAGTACTTGCAATAACATAACGATAAAATTTCTATAATGATAAATTTCGCATATTTCTATCTGATCCGCATAATCTGTAGCATAATTTAAAAAAATTTATCGCATAATTCGCATAATTCGAAGTGTAAAGCAGGCAGAATTTGGGGTTTGTCGCAGCAGAAAATTAGGATCCCTACTGCATACGTACGTGCGCCGCAGCGTTAATAACTCGGAAGAGTTCAAGTCATTGATTAATTTTTGTGCATTTTTAGGATACGTATGTATGAAATTCGGTATATCCGGTGGACAGTCAGCGTGGCAATCCAAAAAGGCCGGCATTCATTATTTAAGTATTCGAAATCATTTTAGATTGAAATTTTAACTGAGTCGTTCAGAAATTGGTTCGGCTCGGTTTAGAGATAGTATTGGTAAGAATTAGTTGTCGGGATCATGGATGTCTGGGAATTGGGCAACATTTTTTCAATAAATTTGGGCATTTTGTAGTTGGGGGTTTTTTTTGATATAATAAATCTTCTGTTAATTTTTTCCTGTTTTTCATACTGTACACACTAATACTAATTGATAGTCGAGCCCATTTTCTGGGTCATTTTCTGGATGCTAGATTATCGCATTATTATGTCACATCGACATAAAATGATTGCGCAGAAAATCTGTCTTTCTTTGCGAAGTTAATTTTTGCAAATTACCGCTTATATTTTTTATACATAAAAAAACTGTAAATTTTTTTTTAAAATGATCGAAACATTACCCCCAGAATGCCTTCTCAAAATACTTAAACTTCAAAAAGAAAAATTATTTCCATGTCTTCTCGTAAACCGTCGCTGGTGTAGAATCGTTGTACCGCTCTTGTGGAAAAATATGGATTTCCACTTGTACGATGGAAGGCTTGTAAGAACATGCCTTTTGGCATTAAACGCTGAAGAACAAGCGTTCTTAATTCCTTTTGAAATTAGCCTTCCAAGTTACTCAAAACCATTATTTGAATACACAAATTATACCACATCAATTAGTGATCATTTGAACATGGGCATCGTAGATTGGCTTGATTACTATGATGAGTCAGTCAAAAATGTTAGCATTGGACTTCAAAATGCTCTCCGATGCTCTTTAATTGCAATGTTTCTACGAACAAATAAGAAACTTAAACATTTAAAAGTCAATGGGATAATTTATGAAGAAATAACCAAAGACTTTTGTAGAAAGAATACCATTACGACTTTAGAACTTCAAAGTAATAATTTTAGTTCTAAAGGACTAATGGTATTAAAAGAAGCTATTGCCAATAATACTACTTTGACTTCTTTAAGCCTCTGTGATTCTGCAAGATGCCAGGAATCACCGGAAGATCTTTCCAATTCTGTGGCAGAGGCTCTCTGCAGGAACACTACTTTAACTTCATTAAATCTCTCTCATAATTCTTGTGACTCAATGGTAGAGGCATTGACAAGAACACTCCGTACAAACACTACTTTAATTTCATTAAGCCTTGGCGCCAATAATCTTAGTGACACAGGAGGAGAAGCAATAGCAGAAGCGCTTTATATAAACAATACCCTTAGATCATTATATCTTGAGGGAAATTGTATTGGTAATGAAGGTGTGAAAGCATTTGCAAAAGCACTCCATAAAAATATTGTTCTAACTAGTTTAGATCTCAGTAATAATAATATTACTAATGAAGGAGTAAAAGAACTTGCGGATGCACTTTGCAAAAACACTATGTTGACTTCTTTGGTTCTAAACTATAATTATATTTCACCGGAAGGCGGAATTGCATTAGCAAAGGCTCTTTATAAAAACACCGCCTTAATTTCTTTAAATATTAGACAAAATGGTATTCATACTAGAGGAGGAAAGAAAATTGCAGCAGCGCTTTGCGTAAACACTACCCTATCTTCTATAGATCTTTCTTATAATCAGATTAATAATAAATTAGGAACTTCATTAGCAGGTGCACTTTACGTGAACATTGCTTTGACTTCTTTGGATTTACAATCTAATCATCTTAGATCTAATGGATTAAAAGCGTTGGCAGATGCTCTTGGCACTAATACTACTCTGTCTTTTTTAAATCTTTCTCATAACGATATTGATTTTGAAGGTGGAATAGCACTAGGACATGTTCTTAGCAAGAACGTCGGTTTAACCTCCCTAGATATTTCTAAGAATGAGCTTGGTTCTGAGGGCGGAACGGCATTAGCAAAGGCTCTTTACGAGAACACTACTCTAACTTTTTTAGATATTTCTTATAATAAACTTGGTCCTGTTGGCGGGTTAGCATTTAAAAATGCGATTCAAAAAAATTCTACTCTAATTTCATTTAATTTTAAGGGCAATCAAATTGATGATGAGGCGAATGATTATTTAAATAAGATCTTTATATAAATATTACTCTTCTATTATTTCCTTTGATTCTTCTTATATTTAACTTGATTTAAAGTTAAAAAACATTTAAAGTAGCGCTTTATAAAATATTACTTTAATCTTCGCGAAGCTTTATACTGTAATAATGAAATATTGTTGGAGATAAGGGAATATTTAAAATTCATCTTATATATAATTGTTAAAATAAAAATAATATATAGATCGATTCTGTATCTGCTTAATTTGAATTCGGATTTTAAAATGGCTTAATTGGTGACAAAATTTCATAATTATGTAAACAAAATAAAGTAAATCTCGATATAAATAAGGTGGCAGATCCAATAGTAAAAATTTTACAAAACTTTCTTATGTTGAGAATTTATTAGTAACTTTCCTATATCGAATAAATTTATTATAGCTGATTTTTGCTTTAACTTTCTTCTATCGAAATTTAATTAATATTCTATATCGAGATTTGTAAATTAATCAATTATTATACATATTCAAATCAATTGAATAAATTATTGTATATTTAACTAGATGCTTCAATTGTTCAAAGGGAGTTAGTAAGTATTGTATTAACTGCAGGATCATCTAGAGCGACCCCCAAAAGTGCAGTAACGGGACTTTTGGCACAGCCAAACTAAAATTATACATATTAACATTAATGAAAACACAGTTGTCCGTTAAGTAAAAATATTTCTGGATAATTTTACCAACAAATTTTACTGAAGCGGTTCTAATTTCTCTAAAAATTGTGAAATTAAATTTCGGCAAAATTTAAAATTTTGAAGATTATCAGCCTAAGTTTTGTTAATGCAGGTCAAATACTACATTTTTGGGGGCCGCCATGATCCTTAGGGCATGTAAGACGGTGACGAACAAAAGCAAAATCAAATTAAAATTAAATATGAAGCTAATAATTAGTGATTATTTTTCACTGTGCGCGCTATGCGCAGCGCACAGAAACAAAATTTACGCACATCTTTTTTCAGTAGATATGCGGATGCCGCACAGAAAAGTGTATGAATTGTGCGGTATCCGCACAGTAAATTATAGTTATTGTATGGATATGTGTGTGTAAGTTAGTTACACACCGGTTCATATGAAAGCACGTGGCCGAAGGCCACGTGATTGAATATGAATCGGTGTTTAACTAACTTATACATACATATCCATATAATAACTATATTATCGTATGGGTCTGACGTAACAACCCGTGCGTCACTTAACAATAATAATAATTAAACTATAAAAAAAAACTTTCGTATTGAATAAACCTTCGCTGCCCAACAATTGCAATTTAAAAAAAAACACTAACAAATTACAATATTAAAAAACAACCAACTAATTGATGTCTTCGTTTCTGCCAATTACAATTTATTCACTCCAGCCAATTACAATATTAAAAAACACACGACTAATTAGTTTCGTTCTAGTCAATTATAATTTTTTTAAAAATCTTCGTCCAAGCTATTTACAATATTAAAAGATACACAATTAATTGAAGTCTTTGTTCCAACCATTTAAATTTTTTTTAAAAAAAAAACACATTTAACTATTTGTAAAAAAAAACAAAAAATTTATAATGTATCTTCGGCATCCAATCTATTACTATTATAAAAAAAATACCCAGTTAGATAAAAACTTTTCCCAATCTATTACAATTATAAAAAAATACCCAAATAATAAAAGTCTTCGTCTAATCTATTACAATTATAAAAAAATACCCAAATAATAAAAGTCTTCGCTTAATCTATTGCAATTATAAAAAACACCCAGATAATAAAAGTCTTCGCCCAATCTATTGCAATTATAAAATACCCAGATAATAAAAGTCTTCGCCCAATCTATTACAATTACAAAAGAATACTCAGCTAATAAAAGTTTTCGCCCAATCTATTACAATTATAAAAATACCAAGTTAATAAAAGTCTTCGCCCAATCTATTACAATTTTAAAAAATACCCAGTTAAACAAAAGTCTTTGTCCAATTCTAAAAAAATACCAAACTCACATATTAATACATAGTTTTATAGCAAAAACCGAATTCAGTTTTTGCTTGTAAAATAACTAAATTCACACCGGTCTATATGAAAATCATGTGTCACATGATTTTCATATAAACCCGTACGATAAGCTTTCAAAAAAAGCACGGGTTGTTACATAAGACCCATACGATAAAGATTGTGATCGTACCTCTTGTTCAAGTAGATTTAGTGAGTATAATGATTAATTCTTATATCGTTTTAGCGTAAGATAAATAAAATTTGATACAACTCTATTGGTAGCAAAATTAGGTATTTTTTTTTATTTGAATGGTAATTACGGTTAACAAACCTTTTTTTGATTAATTATTTATATTGATAAGGCATATATTGGGTGATCTTCATTTATAAAGGTTACTTAAGGGTATATTTTGATTAAGATATTAGAGTTTTATAATACACAAGGAAATCTATTGTAAATCTGATTCTTACATCGTTATGATTTACGGAGAGGTAAAAAAAATTTATCGAGCTTTTTGTTATAATGGAAAAAATTATTGATTTAAGCCTAATATCATTTTCATGTGACTTTTGATAATCATACATTACCATGTGATTTACATCGATCGACAAATGCAGGGTCACATGGAAAGAATTAATACAAAATTTTTTTAAAAAATTTTTAATGATTATTCTGATGTGGATTAGCGGTGACGGCGGGATCCCATAATGGGGCTGCATTGTGGAATCCTATGTTCGAATCCGGCTTCTGGTCGTGGAATCACCCCCACAGAAATCCTGTAAGCTTATGAAGCGTCAGATTTTTTTTTTAAATACAATCTTCTTATCAGCATTCGCAGTATATGTAGTTAGAAAATTATGCGACAGCGAAGAACCTATCCAGTGCAAATAAAACTCGTATTTAAGAATATACACAAAAAGAATATTTTTACAATCGTGAAATCAGAAGTCTACGTTATGTTTGTATTCTTAATATCAAAATTAAATTTCGAATAGAAAAAAAAACACTTTATTTTAGTAATGTTGAAAAAATAAGCGTAAGACAATAACAAGCATTATCTGTAATGAAATCTATTTCATAATTAGATGCGGAATAGTTCTTGGAGTACTTTGAAGCGTGTGTCTTGTGGAATGGTGATATTCGTTCGTTATAAAGTTAAAATTTGATCAACCGAATCAAAAGAGCGTATGGTTGAAATGTTAAAGGACAAAGTTATTAGAAGGCTAAATAAAATCAAGCAAAGAAGCAATGAATTGGTAAAAAGGCGTATAAACCATCCAATGACTTGTGCAGTATTGGTAAAGAGCCTTATTCGAGGTTGTAATGAAAGGTACGGGTATGTTCCTGGATTTATTTGTAATATTCATATCACAGCTTTCAATAATTGCCTTATTATTAGATATGGCCTAAACTTCTACTTAATTAAAAATGCTCAAAAACTTAAATACGTTCTATCATTTAACGAAGCAAGATTTAATATTGATAATTGAGAAGGAAAACAAACAATTGATGAAGTTAGAACTGTTAATTATGAAGCAATCCGAACGAACTTAGTCAGTATAATTAATTCAGAGATTTAATTAAGGTTGATCGTGATCTTGATGTAAACCGTTGTAAGTATAAGGAATTTCAGTTATTTTCAAAATTTCGTTAATATAGGTAATGCTTTTGAAATACTCAAATCAGTTACTGTTGTCAAAATAGGGTTAGAGTCAAAAAGGGTGTGTTGATATAAAGACTAGCAGAAATATGTAATAAGGATATTAATACGGTAGTGAAATATCGCCGAAATGAAAAATATTCATCAAATGAATGGTGAAAAAAAATGGAGCAAAAACAGAGCGGTTTGTGATCTGTGTCAATAGTGTAAAGGATGTACGATTTATTGCAGCTTAGATAACTTTTTTGAAAAAAATTTTTAATGTTTTTAAAGTAATACTAATAATTCAAATTGACTTACATAGTGTGATCTAGAAAAAAAATCATCAGACTTTTTATTTTCACGTAATTAGATACTGATTTCTCGTATTGTATTTTATATTTTTATAGACAAATTCTGATCAGAATTCATCAAAACTGGAACGGTATTAAGCAATGCCAACATACACCATGTCTATTGCAAACTTAGAGATTGACAAGTTTAATTACACTTCGTATAAACGAGAAAAAACGCTCGTGGACGTTATTTTGAAAATTGGGCCTTTCAAAAATAGCATACGTGGTTCCGAATTAACGCGCATTCCATATAACAATTTATTGGTGTGATAAATGATGTTTTGGGGTTCAGAAAAATCAACTATTATTTCGAAATAACGAACACAAATTGTTATTTCACGTTTATACGGTAATAGTAATAATTGTATTGCTTAGATTGTATGTTTATAGATCTAAATCGATATGTTATTTGTCGTTTATCAATTCGGAATCGACTTACGTATTTGCGAACGAATAACGTATATCATTTTGGAACCGGTACTAATTTTACCAATTAACTAAAAATATTTAATAAAGATTTATTATCTAACGATAAGAATTTAAGATGAAATGTGGTATTTTATTGATTTTTGGATTTATTTTATTTTTTATTTTTATTTTTTATTTTATTATTGATTTTATTTTTTTTTAATAAAAAATAGTTATATAAAATGAGAGCTAAGCACGCTTGCTTTGAACAAAATTTCTTTTTTATAATCATCGAAAACACCAACATCACTTTGAAAATAATATTTAAAAGTGTAAAAAAAAATTTTTTTGCATTATACATAAGATACATAATTCATTAATATCGATATAGTCGTAATTACAGAATTAGCAGATAGCTTGATCATTCATCTATTAATAAGCTTTGTTACGCGTTACGCATCAAATCCACGCGAGTTCTATATGGACAACGTTACGAGAATATCCCCTATGAATAGGGAAATTTAAGCAAATGTCATTTCTGCAACGCGACACTATAAGCGCTAACCCTAATTTATAGTCCAACTATAAAAAAAAAAAGAAAAGAAAAGACCACAAAGACCCAAAAACTTTATAATTCACACAATGAAATAAAGGGGAAATTACATATAAGGGCCCGAAAAATGAAAATATAATAATTACATATAAGGGTCCAAAGTTAAAATAATTAAATATAAGCAAGTTTTTAACATTTATAATTATATAAAAAATCAAATTGATTAAATATATTATTTATGTGTACCATCTTTTTTAAAAAATTTTTAATTGACAATTAAAATAAATATTAACTATTTAGATGCAATATTTTTGTTTTAGCAAAATTTTAAACCTCGCCCACTTACGACCATACTCCTAGACTAACGAGACTCGAAGTTAACTAAGTGGGAATCGACTCTTGCGATTATCGAACCCTAGATCCCTTACTAGGGGAGGTTTAGGGGTATAACGCCCCACAAAACGGGTTATACTGGGTATAACCCAAAGGTTTTTTTTTTTTTGCTTATAAAATAAAAATATATATATATTGTCCAATCTTATTGGTTCATAAATTACACAAATCGACGAATTTCCATTTTTGAAAATTTCACCTGACACCTTAGGGGGGACAGAAATCAGCTGATTTGTTAGCTTAAAGTAAAACTTTTAATATTTAGAGTTTTTGATTGTATTCAATCTTGATAGCCAATTAATGCATCGTGAACAAAGTGAAAAATTAAAGAATCTTTTAGAGTTACTTAATAATTATAATGCAATATATTTTTCTCGAGCAAAAGAAACTTGATCTTCTGTCCAATTGGGCGTAAAAATTCGTGTATACGCATATTTGACAGCTTCAGTTCGATTGCCTCTATGAGTGGTTTTGTAATATCACATTTGAATTTTTGTGTTTGCACAGTATAAACACTTTCGACAACTAAAGCAAGTCCCTCTTTTGTATATAAGTTTTGTATCTAATGCATCCGCCATCAATATTAATACGATTATAAAAACAATAATATACATTGCAATAATTTGTTTATATAACGATAAAGATAATGATTATCACGACGAGGTGCTTAATTGCTACATGGTTAATAATATAAAAATTACAACGGACGTCATTAATTATCTAACCTAAAATATGTGTTGATTAAGCATCTCACGTGATGACCGTAATAAAAAAGTTAATTACTGATTTTCCGATTCCGTTTCCAATTTTTTATTTTTTTTATAGTATCATTATTTTATCATTTATGTATTTCTTATTTTAGCATAATTGGTGGTAATTAGATCTCCAAACGGGTAATTAAGTCTCCAAACAGGTGATCAAATTTCCAAACGAGTGATTGAATCTCCAATCGAGTGATTAAATCTCCCATATGAATTAAAAATATAAAGGGTTTAGTTTCAGCTCATAAAGAAGGGGACGAGTAGTTAACGATGGTTGATAGTATTTAGTATAATTGTAATAATCCAATGTATTGATTTATATTAATAATAAAAAAAACCCCTTCATTATGTGTGTTAATTTATCGGTTTAAACCATTTCACGATCAAACTAAACCGGTCCAATTGCATCAAGCTCTCCCAACCGATCGTAACACCTACAAATAGAGAATATAGTAAATATGTATTGTATAGTTTATATAATGTACATTAATTAATTATTAAAATGATGTAATGTAAGATTAACAAAACATGTACGTATATATAATATATAATAAATTATTGTAAATGCCGCCAATAAAAAAAAATTACTTTTCAGGCGGGCTTTTAAGTTTATAGTTTATCGGACTAGGTTTATTTTAATTTGGGAATTTTTGTATATAAATTGTAAGTTTAAGAATCCGAAGCGTAATTTTCTCTTGACGACACAAGATCAATGATGCATAAAATTTACTCGGTCTATATATATGTTAACAATTATTTGATTCTTTTTTTGCAATTTTTTTTTAAATAAAACCTTTATAATGGAATCAGATTTGGATTCGTTTCCCAAAGAAAATTATAATTTAAAAACTGGTATTACTGTACAGTTTTCCGATTTGGATATTGATGAATATAATGGAACATGATTTAACGAAGATTTGGATTCGAATACTGTAATGTATTAAATTTATAAATGATCTAATATGCCAAATATACTTTAGCTTATAGTTTATTTATTTTAAAGCGATGCAAATGAAGACTTAGAAGAAGTAGCATTTTTTACAAAAAAATTATGCGCAAATCAAATTAATCATAGCATGTTGCCTGTAGAATACCCTGCAACATCTGAAGATGGTGTTGCGACTATCTTTAATTTTGATAGTTGGGATAACTATATGGATGAATTTAACAATGTAAAAAATTCTTAATTATTTAATTTATATGTATAATATATAATTTTAATCTTATTATTATTTAGGTTCAATATTCAGTTAATGGTCGTGGTGGTGCTTCTATTATTCAGAATTGTCCTTTTATTGGAAATATTTCTGTTAAAAAAGATGAACGAAGATGTCAAGGCATTAAATATTGTGAATTTAGTAATCCTGCCTACCTTAATACCGTTCATAATAGTGTTGATGTTGATTCAGATTTTTATCACAAGATGATTGCAGATCAGGAAGCAAATAGCAAAAAGACAAAAACTTATACGTAATTTGTTTTTATTTTAATTATTTGTTTAAATTATATCTTTAATATAAAATTAATTTAATTATTTAGTAAGAATATATTTAGCTGCAAGTGAATCTCAATGCAAGTTTCAACATAATGTGTTCTTTGTTCTGGATCCACAAAACTTGGAAAAATTGTTGACTACTTAACAAATATTACATCTTATTTTATTGGATGCACTAAATATAAGCAAAATGATAAATGGCATCGTTTTATTAGGCTTAATATAAATGAAATTGACTTGTCTTTGCTAAAAAAGTTGTTTATGGGTGAACTAATTGAAGATGAGGATCAATCAATTTGTACTTCAATTGTTTTACAAAGTTGCAAAAGAAAACAAAGTGGTGAGTTTTAACATTGTATTTAATAATATTTATTAAAATTATAAATTAATAATAGAAATAATTTATACATCGCACGTGCGATGTTGTCGCACCTGCCGCAGATCATAAAATCAGGTGTAACGTAAAATCAAATAACTCGTTTTTTTCATTGGTTAGGGTTAGGGGCGAGAGGGGGTTTTATAGTAAAATTTTGCAACGAATTTTTTTTATTACAATCCTAAGAGTAGTTTCATATACTCAATTTTAAGTTATAGACGATTTTTGACAAAACGACGTCTGTTTTGAATTTTTTGATCGTGTAACGTTACACCTGATCTGAAATTTGATTGGGAGAGCGACATATAAGGTGCATCGCATGAGGCGATGAATAAATTTACTCTTAATAATATTAATTAAAATTATTAAAAATTATATATAATAATTTGTAGAATTTCCTCATATTAAAGGATGGTCAAATTACTAGAGGAAATATAATGGAAAAGTCATGCTCAGTGCGCTTTATTAAAATTATTCCTTTAGATATTTCAAGTTGCCCTTTTGTTGCACTTATATGTATTGGCATTCATAACCATCCTCCACCACCACCAGAAAAACTCCAGCAAATATTAAAAATACATTACAAGCTTTAATTAAACAGGCTATTAATGATAATGAAGCTTTAACAGCACATTTATTTATTTTTTTTTTTTTTTAAATGTTAAAGGTGAGACCTTGCTTTTATCTTTATTAAATTTAATAGAAACTTTTTACAATACTGAAAGAAATTTCATTTTTTTAAATCTAATGCTAAGAATAAAAACTCAGACATATATATAAGTAAACCTAAATACTTATCTGCGGCCTAAACCTAGCACATTCATTTATTACAGGTAAAAGTTATTTAAATTATATATAATTTATTAAATTTTTAATTTTATATATATAATTAATTAAATAATATTAACTTTTTATTAAAGGAAATTTTATTACAGCCTCATTTAATACTGAAATACTTAGTCAAGTTCATGCTTTACTTAATAATATTGATCAATTATGATATTTAGTAAATAAAGCATATAAAGAAATATATCCATATGGACAAAGTGTTATGGGAGTATGGTATACTATAATGCAAAAAATAAATGATTTACATTAATATGTTCAAAAAATTGGTATATAATTTTATAATAGTATTATTATTGTATTATAATTATTTATATTAATTTTATTGTTTAGAATTTTTTCATGAAAGTCAAATAATTATTATTTGTATATTGCCAGAATTGGCTTATACATTACAAAATTTATCTTTTTTTCAAATTGATGTAAGCTATAAAAGGGTTAAAGAATCCATTAATGAATTTGAGTATAATTTTTTACAATAAAGATCATAAAATATGTTAAGTATATATTCAAATTATAAAATTATTATTGATTCAAATAATTAATTTAAATAATTAATTTATATTGTAGTTATGTCTTATTGTCATATTTTTACTAATGTATTTACGGCTAAAGGATATAAGCGATTATTTCAAACTTTATTTCAAGTAATTAAAAAAATTATGGGTGAACATATTAAATTTCATCATATCCATAATAAAGGTTGGGCATGTATTGTAGCAGATTTAGATCTTGCACAATTAAAAGGATTGGGTATGGCCATTGAAGAAATCGATCATTCAAAAAGTTGGGACACATATCTTTTGTATATTTTTAAGTTATGCTTGATTCATTATAATCGGTAAAATAATTTAAACTTTAATTTTTTAAATTTTTAATTTATAACTTCATTAAATTTAATTTATTTATCTATTATAGAAATATTTGAAATAAAAATTTTACCGAAAATACAAAAGACTTAATGTATTCAATTCCTAATTGTATAGTGAAGAATCCATAAATAATATTTTTAACCAATTGTTAGATTTGAATAAAAATAATATACAAGGTATCTTATTAAATAATAATTTTTTATTTATTAAATCTATTAATTTATATTAATTTATTTTAGAATGGGTGAATTACTAGCGTACATCTCATATTATCACTTTATTAAATTATTGTTGTTCAAAAGTTAATTATGCTATGTGGATTCAAGCTGGAAATAATACAAATGTAGCTGAAGCTGCTCATGCATATGCCAATCAATCAGGAAAACAATTAAAATTGCTTTCAGCAATTAATCAGTATTTATTAAGTAATTGTGTTAAATAGTAGTGGTAATGTATAAATATTAAAAATAAATCAACGATTTTAGAGGGAAAAAGTTAAATGAAATAACTATAAATCAAATACAAATATACACTAAGTTTAATATATCTATTACATGCCATGATAATGGAGAAATTAAACACAAATCAATTGCTATGACACGTAAAAGTAACATATTTTTTTAATTTCAATAAAATTTAATTTAACTTATTATTAAATTATTAATAGAAAGCAAAAACAAGTCATTAAATTCTAACAAGTCTCAACAAAAAAAAATCATTAAAAAACGTCAAGACATAATTACAATTTAATCAGATTCAGAAACAGAAATAACAGTAAATAAAAGATCTAAAATCGAATCAGAATCAAGTATTGCATACATTGAAAATTGAAGAACAAAAAATAAAACTTCAAGAATGAGCTATTGCAATTCGTTAAAAGGAGATTGAGTTGCAAAGAAAAAAAGCTGAAATAGAAGCTCTAGAATTAGCTAATAAAAAAATAAAGAATGATTTGCATTACATTGTTTAATGTTATTGTTATTTATTCTTTGCAGAAAAAAACTTTCCAATTATTAAATTAATGGCAATAAATATTAATAGTAGTAGTTCAGAATATGTGTGCAATATATAACGCACGATATATAATATATTAAAATGATTGAGAAATATGTAAAGTTTTCAAAATCTATCGATAATTAAAAAAAATACATAATGTAGGGTTTGTGAAATTTGTATATATAATTTATACTATACAACTACACAACCAACCACATACACTACATATATAGGCATCTATACAATACATGTTTTTGTAATATCCCTACAAATATATAGGATAACTTTCTCGTGATTGGTCAATTTTATACAATTGAATTTATACAGTTTAGAGTACTTTTACCTCTTAACATAGTAAATTTTTTTAAAAAAAATGTAACTGTCATTTATAATACTATTGACGACTCTTCACAAAACAAAGCTTTAAGTATCTTGTGTATCTCAGGGATTTACCCTACCTAGGTATACCTTACTTAAAGACAGTTCGTAAGCTAGAAAAATAGTAATGTACAATAAATATTTATATTAAAGCTTTAACTCACAAAAGTACAGCTAACTTGTTTGAAAAAAGAGCTTAAAAATAATATATATAACTTTTTAATAATATTAGATTAAAATAAATTACAATACTTGATGCTTTATTTAGATATAAAGAAGTATTTGGTAAGTAACTTATCTTTTGGGATCTTGACATTAATAAGACCAAATCTGAGGTTTTTAGTATTATTTAAAACATAATAAAAAACTTGTTTATTTAATTTTTTTAATAAATAGGTTCTACATCATTCATTCATAGTTTATATTTAAGATAGGTTTATTATATACTAGGAACCGGAAATCAGTGTGAGTCTGGAGCATTAATTATTTATTTATTATTTTTTTTATTTTTTATTTTTTTTTATTTTTTATTTTTTTTATTTTTTTATTTTTTTTTATTATTTATTTATTTTTTATTTTTATTTTTTTTTTATTTTTTATTATTTTTTATTTTTTTTATTTTTTATTATTTTTTTATTTTTATTTTTTTTTATATTTTTTTATGGGTGTTTCTAGGCATCTCCCGCGAAATTGGCCAATAAAAATCATTCCACATGATGATCGATGCCAAATTAGCGAATAGTTAATTGCCCTTGGTGTAACATAACACAATCAGGAAAACTTCAAAACAAATGTTCGGCTTTTCAAAAATCATTTATTTCTTGAACATTTACATAAGAAACTACCTTTCGAGCCTAACAAAAAAATTTTCCTTGACCAATTTTACTATATACATCACTATTACTAACCCTTACACAAACCCTAACCCTACCTTAAATGAATTTGGTTGTGGGAAATATATAACTTATATATATCCCACGAGAGATGCCTATAATTTCCCTTTTTTTATTTATTTATTTATATATAACTTATATATATATATTTATTCGAATTTATTTATTTATTTTTTCTTTTATATATAACTTATATATTTTTATAACAAATTTTTTTTTATATAAGTACATATATATATATTTATAACGAATTTTTGTTTATATATATAAATATTTTGATAACGCATTTATTTTTATATTTTTTATTTTTTTTATATTTTTTATTTTTTTTATATATTTTTTTATTTTTTTTTTATATTTTTTATTTTTTTTTATATTTTTTATTTTTTTTTT